>PVHY01009642.1:0-55264 GCA_004024945.1 Uropsilus gracilis
GGCCTGCCTTTGGGAGACCATCTGAGCCCCACCTGTGTTGGTTGGATTCATCTGGTACCAACTGGAGCGACAGGATTGGGAGTCAAGGTCCTGGCATTTCCAACCAGAAGTGCCCTAAGACTGAGGTAAACCCCACGAAGCTCCTTGAGGAGCAGAAGTGGGGCTCTATTCGTTTAGAACATTTGTGAGGGTGTGGACTTTTTCGGTTTTTTTTTTTTTTTTTTCCGTATCTGTAAATAAATCTCTTGTCTATCCTGGTTGTTAAGGTTGATATCTGAGCAGCTGCTGCGCGCAGGCGGGAGAACCCATAGGAAGGAGGAATTTAAACGGGGGTGTCCCTATCCCCCGATAACAGACCCAAGCCCTAGGAACCCAAATAACTTTTAGATTATACAGAGCCAGTGCAGAGGCACATTTAGTCCTAGTGTACATATAGATGCTTCAGGCATGAGAGCCATATACCGAAATTAGAGATTAGATTAGTCACTGTGTGCTCCATGTGCAGAATACACCCGAGTCTCCTTGTTACCTGCTTGGCCACCTAACCTGGCAGGTCATGGTGGAAAACAGTGAGAGAAACTCAGATAAAACTTTATTTCACAGGCCCTACTTGTAGTTGCTGGGGGAAATAGATATGTCTCTAGGTTCTTGTCTACCTGAGGTGTTTTTCCTCAGACTCGGAATTTTTTCTTTACCTTTGATTTCCTACAGTTTGAAAATAATGTATTTAGAGGTTGTTGTTGTTCCTATTGGATTTTTTAAAATTTTGTTTGCCTTAGCCTTAACAGTGTTCTCTGAGCTTTTTGGACCTGCAGTTTGGTTTCTAACACTAATTTGGGGAAATAATCATTATTGAAATATTTTTCCTTCTTTGTATTTTTCTGGTATTCCAATTAAATATAAAAAGCAGTTTTCATGGTTCTCCCATGCAGCCAGTTTTTCAGTTCTGTTGTTTTTACCCCCTTCAGCATTTTTTTTCTCTTTGCATTGCAATTTTTAAGGAATCTATTGATAAATTCTGTGACCCAAAGATTTTTTTTAGCTGTGTTCTATGAATTGGCACATATATTTATATACAGTTGTATTATATGATATTTAACTGTACATAGTTGTATTGTCAAGATTTTGAAAGAGACCACATTTTAAACTTTTCTACCTGATTCTGGGATGATGGCAAAAGATAGAATGGTCTTGGATTAGATATTAAGGATTTCATTTTTCAAGGCAAAGCAAGTAATGCAAGGACATGTGTTTGTTCCCCTTGCTCACAAATTGATGGGATGATGTCTGAAGTGTCCATGGTCCTAAGAATACTATAGATTTATGCCTTTCTTTTGGAATGTAAAGCAATGACACAGTGATTTTCTAATTGGTTAGTAAACTTTATGGCAAGCAGAAAAACTTGGTCTTTTGCTCCTTGGAGTAAACAATTTACGTGGTTGTCATATGGTAGTTATCTGAACCTACTGAAATTCATATACATATATTATATATATAACATATATAATATATACACATGTATATAATTTTGCATAATGATGTAGTGTTTGGTATGTTTTGTTAATGTATTATAAAACATTTTTACAGCACTTATAATCTATGAGTTGATTCTATTTTATTTTTCTTGTATGATTAAGTAATAAAATTAAATACGCTTGTTAGTCTCGTAAAATGAGTTTTCTCTATATAGTATCATGTCATCTGTAAATAGTGAATTTTACATCTTTAACAATTCAAATAAATTGAATAAATTTCTCTTTCTCTTATTTAATTGTTCTAGCTAGGGCACCAATATTATGTTGAGAAGTAGTGGAGAGAGTGGACATCTTTATTTTATTTCAAGGTTCTTGCTTGGAATTGATCCATTCAGATTTTCAATTTTTTTCTCAATTTACTGCTGTAAGGTTGTATGAGTCTAAGAATTTATCTGTTTCATCTAGATTATTTACAAGTATAAACAAGTTTATTGTAGCCTCTTAAGATTTTTATATCTCTTTAGTAGCTATTGTAACTTCCCTTCTTTATTATTTCCCTTTATTAGAAGAATTCTCTCCTTTTACTTAGTGAGATTAGCAAACCTTTTATCTCTTTTATTTATCTTTACCAAAAATGAGATGTTGATTTTATTTCATTTACTCCTTCCTTCTATTGGCTTTTGGTTTCCTTTGTTTAAAATTCTGTCTTGCTGCTGCTTCCGAGTACAATTTTAAAGTGTACTTTTATATTACACACTATTGACTCTTAGTTATATTTTTGCCATTGATTCTAACTTAATTTTGTTTGTATTCCAAAAGTAGCTTATAGTAAATTTCTCTTAAAATTTACTGAGATTTGTTTGATTTTCTAAAATGTGGCTAGTTTTCACACATTTCACACATGCTAGCTGTGACTGTGTACCCAGTGAGTACAATAATTAATATCCATCAGGATAAATTATTTGCTGTGTGGCACGTCTCTGCTACATTTTTGTCTTCTTGAACATTAATTACTCTGAAGGAATAAAGGAAGATACAAAGTTTTATATTAAGAATATCTCACATTTTAGATACAAAGATCTCACATATGACTGGTATAATATCGGTTTAAAAAATGTATGATTTAGGGGCATATGTTCATACTTTTCCAGATATGTGTTGCTATACCAAACATACCACCAAAGCATCCACAATACTCACTTATAGAGCAACATGCCCCCACCCTACCTTACCCCTTCAGTACCTAAGGAGATTTTCTCCCATTTTAATTATGTGTTTGAAAATAAATGTGTATTTATAATTTTTATTTTATATAAAAATACACTGAATGTCACTTCTCTACTTGTTATTTTTCTATATTCACTTTATATATATATATATATATATACACACACACATATATATTTCTTAAATTTGGATTGGGAAGATTACTAGTCTGGTTTTGTGGTATTTCCATTGAAGTTATTATTCTTTTTATACCAATTCCAGAATTTTGATTTTCTATAAACTAATCAATTTATCTAGATTAGAGTAATTGGTATATCTTACTATGCTTTTTATTTTAAAGTAATTTTGTCAGAGATCTCTCTTGGCAAAAAGTTCATACTATGCTTTTATTGAATCCTTGGCACAAAAAATATTTTAGATTCTGGAGATATAGTAATTCAACAAAAAGTAACCTATCCATCAATTCAAGAAACTTAATATTCTATTTAGTAAAGAGATATTATGTCAAATAATTTAAGGGGCTTTGAAAGCAATATGTAAGATAGTGAAGGATAAAAAAAAACAGGATAAAAAGGCACTTGTGTTTTTGTTGCATCATTAAGGATGTTTAAAGGAGCCCCCTTAAAATATATATATTAAATCTATAAATTTCCTTAGATAATATGGTCACTGTAGCAAGTTTTTCCTTTTAATAAACAGGTGTTATCTTTCTATTTCTTTGTTTCTTCTTTTATTTCTTTTAACAATGCCCTATAGTTTTTTTTTTCCAGTGGAAAAATCCTTACCTTCTCCATCTTAAACATACCCCAAGCTATTTCATCCTTTCTCATCCAATTGAAAAGGGGATTTTATTATCTTGTTTCTCTCTTGCCTAGTAGCAACAAAGAGTGGGCTGTATGACTCTGTTTTATTTCATTTGCCTTTAATTTTTCTTTTATAAATCTGTACTGATAAAGACAAAAATGGGACCACATCCAGAAACTGAGAGCTCAGCATGATATAGGATCTGAATGGTCTGAAGGTGATTTTATGGTCAATTGTTGGGCACTTCTGAATGAGTTATTCTAGTGGAATTGGCCTTGACAAGTGATTAAAATGATTACAGATCCCTTTATTCTTGTGTTCTCATTCATTCATTTATATTCCCCTAATATAATGAGCTTCATTAAAACCGTTATCTTGAAATCTTCTTCCAATAGTTTGTTTTGCTTTGTTGCATTTGAATTTTGTCATTGGGTTTTGTCTTGATCCATTTCTTGGGGTAAATTCCTTTGCCTTCACTCTGATTCTGTGTTATTTCTTTGAATTGAATTAAGCATATTTTCTTCCTAGTACAGCTCTAACCATCTTACTTTGTAGTTCACAGGATATAGACCTGAGTTGTGACTTTAGATGTTTTGTTTTCTCTTTATGTTTGTTAAAATCTTATGACCAATCAGGATGGCTAGACTCAAGGGAATACAGGGTGGTGACCCAAAATACTAATCTCCTGGGTGATGACCAGTGAAGTGACATATTGGAAGTATCAAAAACTAAACATCCTTGGGCACTTCAATTACTTTAGCTGATAGAGGTATACATAATGTCATTCAACATACACATCTGGAAAAATTGTAAATAGTAGAATAAAATGTAGGAGAAAATTTTTGCAAATCTGGTTTTAAGATTTATTAGATACGGTCTCAAAAGTACAGTGCATTAAATAGCAAATGGAAAAACTGTTTATTAAAATTAAAAACTTTTGTTCTTTGAAGAAATATAAAAGAGAATCTGCAGGCTGTGAGAAGAAATTATAAATCATATCTCACAAAGGACTTGTAAGCAGATTATGTAAAGAACTGTCAAAACTAAATAATAAGAAAGCAACCCAATTAAAAAAGTTTACAGACATGTTACCAAAAATTATGTGTACTAATGGCAAATATGCAACTGAAACCATACTTATCTTTAGTGATTATTAGAGATATGCAAATTAACTACAATGAGATACTAATGCTCACTTTTTAAATTGTATTAAGACAGTTTGAAATACCAAATATCAAGCACTAACAAAGAGGTCATAAATTTTCAGATATGCTGTTTCTTTATTACATAAGTTGAAAAATAGCATAGTCAGCGTTTCCCATTCTCAGTTTCCACATCTGTGAAATCTTACTGCTAATTCATATCCTATATGTGCTATTGCTGTTGAGATAAATAAACCAATAAGGATACCAAAATAGCTCATTTGGGTGAATATTAACTGAAGAAATAAAAAATAATGTATAGAAAGCATTTTGTAAAAAACATCTATTAATGTCATGGAATATTACAGAAGTATTAAATTATGAGATTATTAGGAACATTCCAAAACAAAATATAGAAGACTGAATAATTAATTTATATGTGCAGTATAGTTATAGCATTTCTTGTACAAAAAAATCTTGAAGAATATAACATCTGTAAGAAGCATCATTGTCATTTAAACCTGACAATTATTTTAATGATAACAATTGCTTTTTTATCATGGAGTTATTGGCCCAGATATCAACAAATGTTACTTACAAAATGAATGACATAAATATTAACAATCCGTGTACAAATAAATTCGGTGATATTTAGGAAAAGCTGATGCATTAAGCAATTATTTTAATGTTTATCTTCAAAATGACCTTAATTGTAATAAAAATATTCATCATGCAAATATATCTTCTTCTTCTTCTATATCTGATCATTACATTGAGCTGTACTGTTCCATAAAGAAAAGATAAAAAGAAATAAAATAACAACTCCCAAACTAAAGAAAAAATTAAAATGTCAACAGCCCCTTGGTGACAGTTTTAAATGAATCTTTTAAAGAAGCTTATTTTGGAAAGCCTTCTGGTCACCCCCAATTACTATGGTTGCCTTGGTTGTGACAGCTGGTGTATAATCTTTGATTACACTGTCATTAAAATGTCTTTTATACCTTTTTTAATGCCATCAACACACCATTTGCTTTTCAAATCACACCCTAAAGTGGGTGGATCATGGGCATTGAGGTATCTATGAAGTTTCTAAGCCTTTTTCACACTTTTAGGAGCTGGTAAATTCAGACACAATGTGGGAATCTGATGCTGCTCCAGTTCTGATATACTAAATTTATCCTAGAATTTTTTAAACATATACTCACATTTTTATTTTATCCTCTATCTCCACAGAATAAGAAAGTATTAATTTCATTAGAGTTCATCAATACACCTTCTTGAAATGATAATAATGAATCAGGATTAAGTGTACCCACTCAGCACATCAATTATAACTTCACAGGGCTAAAAACACAATGGTCTCACAACCTTGGATCAGTTCTTTAACCCACTTAGCATCATGAAAATGTGTGTCACTGAAGCAGAGGAGTGTGCAGATTCATCTATGCAATATGAATAGTAAACTTAATGGGAGAATCAGAGGGACTTTTTCTTTTCCTAATTATGTGGTTTTAAAAAAAAATAAATTCAGATAACTTCACTGTGTCCCAGTTTCTTTGAAAGAAACACAAAATAACTTTTTTCTTCTTCGAACTACCCTGAACATTAAGAGATGTCACGTGTCACACCCTTACAAGTTAGATGGCTCTGAAATTTGATATGTTGCTGATGTTAATGGTACTTCTATAGACTAATTGCTGAGAACAACTTCCAATGGGTCAGTAACTTCAGTGCCACAGAGGACTAGCTAGAACAGCTGAGGCAGCTCTGTGGTATCCACTGCTGTCTAAACCACAGAGTCAGGTGGAAAATAGCATCTCAAATTCTCACAGAGAAAATGTTTCTAACCCTTTCTCAAAAACATTTTGAAAGGATATTTACTGTTATCCAATTTTTCTTTATTGTAAACATTTTTTAAATTTTTGAAATAATTATGATGAATCATAAAAGTTTGTAAGTACATTGCTTTCTAAAAGTGTTCTCCCTTTGAAACGATAAATTGAAGATCCTCAAGTTGTTTTAAGATATCAAGACGCCTGAAAAATACATATATTCATTGAAAACAACATAGGCTAAAGAAGCTTGCATTTTAATGTTTTCAATTATTTATGTTTTGTGTTCCACTGTGTAAACACTGATTTTCTAATGCTGGTAAAAATCTTTGATTGGTAATGTCTTGGAACATAGCAAACCAAGCAAACTTAAAAGTAATTTAATATATTCAGTTAGGAGAAAGTTTTAAATCATGAGGTTTATGGGGGAAATGAGTCATTTTAAATAATCTAATTTTTAAATATTGAAACAATTATCCATGAAGTACATTACAATTATATTACTTGAAATAAATCCTCTATTTGTTATTTTATTTACTGCATTTCTTATTTTAAGCTCATATACCATTTTGATTTCTAGATTACCTTTTGTATATGGAAACTTTTCAATTAGCATGAGTGTACAGCTTTTAAATTATATCCTTGTCAATATCTATCTTATTTCACCTGGTATTTCCTCTACACCTCATCATAGAGTACTCTGCCATTCACTACTAGATTTACTACTAGTGAATTTATAAGTTGTTTCCTAAATTCCTTCTTAGAAACTTTGCTGTCTGTTAAACCTACACTGATTTCCATGAGAAGTTGTTTGAAGTTGGAATTTTCTCATTGTTTTATGTGGTAATGCCTCATGGAAATTGTTCAAGTTTGAATCAATTTTCTTTTTACATACAAGATATTTTGACAGTCTGTGATTATGAATTATCCATAGATTAAAAACATAAGGGTCCTCCTTTTTTAACTTCTTTTTTTTAATATTCTGAATAACAAAGCATATATTGATTGTTTATAACAAAATTATGTAACTTTTAGGTTAAAATAATTTTAGGTAAAAATGAATTCTAAATAATCTCATCATTACATTAATTCAATTGGTAAAAAGCTGAAATAGATACCTTAGTATAGATAAAAAATAAGAGTTATGGTAGATTTAAGTTCTCTTACTAGTGGATAGCATATATTTATAGCTGCTAATCAGTTATCAGAGCAATTACTAAATAGAGACATCGAAGATTTCAGTATGAATTTGGGATGGTAACATTTTTCTGACACTTTCCTGGTTTCCAGAAAAGAGTTTTTCAATGCTGTGGGATCTAAATGTCAAGAAATAAGTGCTGAGGAACAGGGGCCAATTCCTAGTTAAATTTACTTGTGTTTTGAATAGGACTGTATAATAAAGGTCTCTGTTTTTGATTGAGACTGAGATAACAGTACTTAAGGAACAGCATAGTATAAGCATTTGAGGAACATTTGAAAAGCAAAAAATATTAATATTTGATAGTTTAAATAAGTTCTCTGGCCACCAAAACAGTGTTTTCAAAAATAGCCAAATCCCAGGATCTCCTGAGGACCCATTCACCATTTGTTTGAGGATCTTTAGAATGTGGTAATTACACAGTTTATTTAAGTGAAGAAATAATGACCCTTTCTCCTTTCATTTGAAGCATAGAACCATTTTAGAGATATAGACTTGCAGATTACCTTTCTGAGGCAAGTGATGAGTCAGAACAAATTGAGACTATTGTGACTATAGTATTCCTTTCTTGCATGGATTTATATACACATGGAAATACATGATGAATTAACTGATTCTTGCAGTTAAGTAAATGTGTGCTTTTCTTTTGGAATCAATAGATATTTAAAATGGCATTATAAACATATCACTTGCTATTTCATTTCTTTTATCTATATTAATATAAGTCTCTTAAAACTTTGTTGAGAATGAACTAATCCAGAAACATAATGCTATATTAAGTGCTATTCTTCTTTGCTAATATTGCTCACCTCTTCCTGCATGGTCTGAGACTTTTTACATTCTTCCAGTGTTCATTCTTCGTTACATTCTTACATCTTTGTTTAAATATCAAATAATTTCAGCATCATCCATAGACATATATTTTAACATTTGTTAGTTAAGTCCTTCATGCAGAGCACTGAATCTCTAAAAATTAAAACTATACCCCACTCAGGTTGATTTGAAAAATGTTTATGAGTAAATTATGTCTTCACTCATCATAAATAAAGCTGTTTATCAAATCCTTCTCAATTTACAAATGCATAGTCTCATTCCTCAATAAATAAGATTTTGTTTTTAAAACTTGTATCTCAGAATTATTTCTCTTAAAATTAAGTCAAGTTCTTGACCATATTGTTACACATAGCCATCAGTCTTTTTTTTTTCTTTATAATATTCATGTTGTTTTTCTTAATAGTTCTAATCACCCTAAATTACTGTACTGCGTTCCTGATCTAAATCATCTATAATGCATTCCTAAGAAATTAATCAGATTGACCACATTTAAAAAATAGTAAAACTGATAACTAAAGATAGAGGAGATATTTTACTGTCTAAATATATTCCTATGTCTTGATTGTCCATGAGAGAATTTTTAATAGTTTTCAAATATTATACACAAAACCGATCTATTGTGTCTTCTACATTTTGACTTCTATATCATTCTTAACACATCAATGTAGAACTTCTATCAACATTTTTTAAACTGTTTTACCAGGTGAACAGCAATCCCCCAGTTCATGGTTCATGTTTCCACATACTTGTGCACTTATTCTTCCTATAGAATGTTGACACTGGCATCTATTCTCTGCTTAATAAGAAGCCCCCTTCTTTGTTTTTGTGATAATTGATAGTATTGGAGGAAATCACCTATCAGCTTACCTTTATTCCTTTATCTCTGTAAAATCCTTCAAATATTGGTTTGCCTGAATTTTGGTTCTTCACCCCCACCCCCTTTTTTTCCCACACATACTCTCTTGGTGATCTCTTTCCTGCTTAAAGCTTCACTACTAACCTGTGTGGTGATGACAATTGCAAATGTTCATATGAAGCCAGAACCCAATCAATTCCACATATCATTTATATACACACAGGCATCTCACACACAGTATGCTTAAGTTAGAATTCATTAAATTTTTAGTTGCCAAAATAAATATACCTTAAGGAGTTTTTGACTCCTCTGTTGAATTAAAGGCCAGTGCAAAATAAATATATATGTAGGTAGATATATGGGTAGGTAGGTGGGTGAAGGGATGGTAGGAAGGCAGATTGGTAGATAGAAGATAGATAGGTAGATGGATAGATGGACTGATGGATTGATAGATTGATGGATTGATGGATTGATATATTGAAGATAGATAGATAGATAGATAGATAGATAGATAGATAGATAGATAGATAGATAGATAGATAGATAGATAGATATCTGTATTGCTGAATATTCCAGAAATCATGGCTAACAGCATTCATCTAAAAGGATGATTGTTAAGTTTCTACTTGTAATGTTCTAAGTTGTTTCAAATATTTCCATGAGATGCCAAGTATCTTATATACCCGGGAGAGACCAAACCAGTGTTCTTTATTTTTATCTATAGAAAGTATTAGAGTATTGAAAATAAAAGTTCTAAGAAAATATTAAGTAACTATATATAGGGCCTGTCATCTCTTGAGAAAACTTAGTGTGTACATCAGCACTTTATAGCATGGAGATAAGCTAATGGAGGGACTGCTCCCTGATTCTGGTCTAGAAATTTGTAAGGTTCAAGTAATCAGGAATAGACAATAGATAGTCTTCAAAGGATCAAAGTTTAGCAAACCTTAAAATAATAGTTTCTTCCCTTTCACTCTTGGAAGTTAAAAATACACCTTTATAATGTGTGTGTGGTTGGTTTTATAGTTATGCTAAGTGAATATATCAGCAATTGATTTCATGGACAATATCTTAGGGATTGTGGAACAAAGTGAGACATAGCTTAATCTGTAAAGTTTTACCAAAATGAAAGGGCATTTCTGATACATATTGCTTAGCCTATCTCCAAGATAGACTTATACTTCCTTCTGAATCCCACTCCATGATTTTGTCAACGTGATCTTTCTATACTCTCAGAGTTCTTTAATTGATTTGCTTGGCAATAAATAATTCAGACTAAGATATTGTGACATGATTTCAGCCAATAAGAATTTCTGTTACTGAGGGATATAAGAATATAAGGTACTATGATCAGGAGAAAGTTAAACAGATTACTTTAACACTCATGATGTGATGAGCAGTAAATTCAACTCCCTGAATATAAAACATTTTTGAAAATGCTTAATCGTTACAATAAGCCTATAAGACAACATTCTTATTGAAATCCATTAGATGAGAGGACTGGTTTTTAGATACCTGGATTCATTTGTCCAGTATCACAAGAAGAGGTAATGACAGAATCAAACAGAAATCTGTGTCTGTCTTTTACTGGAGCAGAAATACTTTCTGTTCTGACCTGTTTACATCAGGGGAACATTTTACATGTTTTTGTTCTTCTCATTTATAAAGTGATGATATTTTTTAAGACTACTCTCAATATGTAGCCTGAATTAGAAGTATCTGTATTAGAACGATCTTTAAATATTAATCATATACTACCTACAAGTTTCTAGATGTAAATGATATTTAGCACTATCTTTAATAAGTTAAAATATATCATATATTAATCTCATCCCTATTTTAAAGATAGGGTACACAGAAGTAATTTTTCCAAAATGCATTACTTTGTAAATTATAAAGGGAAAAATTCCAAAAGCATACCCTTAAATAATTTGACATTTTATTGCTTCTATATATTCTTATAAGATAATTGTATAAAATAAATGAATACTATGCAGCATATGCAAAACAGAAACTGTCAAATAATAAAACACAGACATGAAAACCGATGACATCATTTTTTTAAAAACTCAAACTTGCTTTGAAAAATCATTGAGTTAATTTTTGGAATATATATCATTTGAATTCTAAAATTTTCATCTTGTTTTCATAGTAGTAATGCTGTCTTCAGATAAATTTTGAGATTATATTTTTTTATAAAACAAGAGAGAGGTTTTTTGTTTTGTTTTGTTTTGTTTTTTCCTCACAAGGTTTTGTTGACTAGATCCAGAAGATCATCTCTGAAATAAGAAAGAACATATGGAAATTAGAAACAAACTATCAAAATAATGATATTACAGAAGCAGTAAGCAGAGTTTAAAAACCATCTGTGTATTTATTGAATATCTCTAATAAACATGCTTTGAAGGAGATCAATTGGGTTGACCTAAATGAATTTATCTTCATTGTTTCACTAGTTAGAAAAATTATCTTCACCTGAAGAAATGCTTTACTATCAAGTATATAATTTTTTTAAAAAGTGCTAATTAAAATTTTATCCATGTTAAATGCATAAGTCTTAGCATCATAAAACCAGAAAAGATTATTTCACTTGCTTTAAAGAAATTCATACTCAAATAGGAACTTTTATATAATAAACTACATGCTTTCTGCTATTTGTCCAATTTTTGCTTTTGGCAAAAGCCTGAGTTTTAGCTTCATTGCACATTTCCCTCTGAGTTTTCCCTACCACAAGTAGACAGGTAATTCGTATGTCTCAGTGGGGGTATTTTGGAGCATGTTTCATGCACAATTTCAGAGAGAGAGGCAAATGAGAGAACCAGGAGAAATCCCAGGAGCTAACTCTTCTTAGGCAGAAGCTCCATTTAAAAAGCATAAAATTATAATAAAAATTAAAAATGCACAAAGTGCATAGAAGCAATGTTTGTGGTTGGAGAGAAAGAAACCTAATAGAATCAATCTTTTCTGTAGGAATTCTATTATTTATTACAAATATGACAGGAAATCATTTCAGTGGTAGAATTTAGCTAGTAGGCAAATGTCAACATGGAATTGCCCATTTAAATCATCAGCCTCGGTCTCAATATTCTTCATCCTGAACAGTTCCATCTACAGTTGCTAATAAGCATAAAAGAGACTTTAATTCCAAATATTTGACTTAATATGCTAAAAATATTTAAAACCAGTTACACAGAGTTAAACAAAAAAGCTGTATTTCTATATAAAAAAGCCACTTTAGTGTAATTTTTGCTTTATAATCATATCACTTTCTAAGTATATGGGTTACTCCATTTAGAGCCTATCCTGTATAATTTGTGTGTTTTCAAAATTTTTCAAATGAATTTGGAATAGAAGTATACCCATCAAATTTCCACATAAACCTAAACCCACAAGATTAAAAGTTTTAGTTTTATCTCCTAGAAAAGAGAAGCATTTGGAGAAAAACGTTTTTTGGAAAAAAATTCAAATGTATATTACATGATTTTTAAATATTTTAAATCCAGTGTATCTTATAATGACTAATAAATCTACTTTCTTAAGAGAATCCAGAATTAACCCTATGCAATTAGATATGACCTTATGGTAACTTTTTTTCTGTAGACAAACCAAAGTGGATAATCATTTTCTCTAGAAAAATGCCATATTTTTATTAGCAGCAAGATAATTCCAAATTCAGTATCTTAAAAGTTATTTTTTCATATTTGGAATTATAAATGACAGCATCTTGGAACTCTAGGAATTATCTAATTGTGCAAAAAGTTTGATTTGTCAGGTCATTGATAATGTATATACAAGAGAAAGGGATTATAACTTGTTCTCATCTTTGACCTGGATGCCAATCTAAAGCAATATTTGAGCTAAAAATGGTTTTACTAATAATTCACAGGGATTAAAGTTACATGCCCCATTTAAAGAACCAACTCTAAATTTTTTCCCCAAAAGTGGCACATTATTTTTAATTCCATCTCCCATATATTGTTTGACAAATATCAGTGGTAAATTTCAAAGCTGAAAAAGCCTAATTGGCCAATTTTAAGAGTATTGCATTAATTCTTAGTACCATCAAATTTTAGTAGTAGTACCTTAGGTTGTACAAAAGTCTGCTGCTTGCACGATTTGTTGTGCCTCAAAAATGTCTTAAATACCTATGAATTTACTTTGTTCTTAGAGAAATTTAATGCATCATTAATATAAAGATCCAACAAACTACAAGCTCCATTTAGGTTATAAAGATATATCACATGTCTAATAAGTGATAGACAATATTTAAAAACACTGCAATCATCTAGGCATAACATACTGCCTCATTAAATAACCTTTATACATGCCTAGTTCAATAGCCATTGGTTGCAAATGTATGTTGGTTTGTTTTCTAAAGCATACCCATTTTGCTGTGACTATTATGTATTTGGAGTAAGAGAGCAACTATATTCCCCACACCCCATCTGAAGCAGGTTTTTTCTACATATCCCAAAATTTTACCTACCTTTGGCTTCAAATGCCTTACTTTTTTTAATTTATTTAATCTTCTTACAAAGTCTTATCTCTAAACTTTACCTTAGAAAAATTATTTGTAAAGCATGGCATGTTTGTAATAGCACCATTCATATTTCACTTTTGTTAGACCATCAGATATTATCCTTTTACCATATCATTATTTTACATTTTTTTCTTTCTTCTCTGAGACTTGGTGAGAAGAGAAAGATACTCTTAAGATGGGCCCCTTCCTATACAAACAGTTTAAATTACTCTAAGAAATGATTCTCAGTACTTTCTAGAAGTCCAATTTTGAACTGTTCTAGAGGAAAGTCACACACTGGACATCAGAAGCACTCTTCTCCCTGCATCATATTCCTGGACCAGGGTCTACAAAAAATCCTATGTGTGAGCCCAAAGTCTCGTGGGCTAACTGACTCCATAAGCAGAAGGAGTTGAGGGTGATAGAGGTTCAAACAGCAGACAGATGGCATTCAAAATATGAATCTCTTGCTCCCACAAAGGTGTTACCCCAGCAGATCTGGACACCCAAGAGAAACCTTGAGGAAAATGTTGAAGACACACCAAACCACAAGAGTTGACTAAAATCAGGTGAATGGAATAAAGGCACTATTTACGGTATTGAAAAGTGGTATATCTATGAAAGGCCTTAATACTCTTTTTTATCAATATGCTTTAATAACCTCCTGTTATTCATAACATGGCTAGTTGATAGAATGTATCTTAAGCACATAGTTCTCTAAATTTTCTTTCATTGTTGTAATTAATGCTGAAGCAGCTTCATTCTAACTTGAGTCTTAGCCCTGAACTTCAAGTCAAAGTACTTTTTTTCCTAAAGCTCTTAAATATAATGTGAACAGATGGAACCGAACAATTTTAAGCGTAGTTAAAATGACTTCCTTATAACTGGCCTGCTTTAATTAACCTTACATATTTCCCTTCTTTGAAAAATATTTCATCATAGTCATTGATGATTTTATAATTTAAATGGAACAGAGCTGATTTTAGTCAAAATTGTGAAGTGATGGTTATTAAAGTCATGGTGTATTGAGTACAGTTGGTGCCTGACATTGTGATGAGTTTGTATATTAATTTTATTGCCTATGTATTCCTTTTCACCTTAGTGTGTATTTTTTTGTGCTTTTTATGTACCATACAATTCTGTACTACATATGTATCACATGTGTATCTACAGATCTGGATACATATCATATAACAAAACAGAAAAAAGAGCAACATATTCACTTTCAGCAAGACTCCTGAGGGCTTCTTTACCTGTATCCCAAAACAGTTCTGTTTCCTAAGTTGTATCCCATCCTCAACTTCTTCCATCCATATAGGCCTCATTGCCCTGCTTTGTTTGTTTGTTTTATTTTTTTGCCTTGTTTTGAAACCTGTATTTGACCAAAATTTCCTGTCTTGGAAAATACATCATCTGGTTAAACAAACTATTCAGGTTAAATTGATGATCCATCTTCCTAATACCATATTTTCATCTCAGAATTGACCATCTGGAGATACTTCCGCTGTAATTTTTGCTTAACCTTGAGGAGAAAATGTCTGCTGTTTTATCCTATGTAGTTCTTTTCAAATATGAGATAGAGAAATGTAATGAA
Source organism: Uropsilus gracilis (assembly GCA_004024945.1). NCBI lineage: Eukaryota > Metazoa > Chordata > Mammalia > Eulipotyphla > Talpidae > Uropsilus > Uropsilus gracilis. The sequence continues at coordinate 15,482 of PVHY01009642.1, forward strand.
AAACTACTGAAGTTATGGTCTGTTAGGCAGAGCCCTTATAGTTATTATATTGTTTAATTATATTTGAGGTGTAAGCATTTTCCTGAGATACTGGTACTTAGGAAATGAATACATCAGTTTCTTACATTCTAAATCCTTTCACCATTTGTCTCCTTTATATTTTAAATCAGTAGTTTACTTACATAATTGTATGTATTAAATATTTTCAAAGTAGCTAAGTGAATTTTTATAAGAGTCTATCCATTTAAACCACCCCCCACAACCAAAATATAAAAAAGTACTTGCCCCAAAAGGTTATTATATATTCCTTACAAGAAAATCTTCCTACACTCTCGTCCTAGAAATTCTGATTGTCTTTTTGCCAGCATATTCACACATTCAATTTATCTTTTTCTAGAGTTTTATAAACATAAGATAGTACTTTGTATTCTCTTATGTATGACATTTCTTTCACTCAAAATATTTTTGAGATTCATTCATGTTATGTCTGTTAGCAGTACATTCCTTTGAATACTGAGTGGGTTGCATTTTTACAAATATATTGTACTAGATTTCTGTTCTCAACTGTTGATGGGTGCTTGGTTTGCTTCCAGATTGGGGTTATCAAAATAAAGATGCCATTTCATTTCCCATTCAAGTTTATGTTTGTATATATAGTTTAATTTCTCTTGGTAAAGATCCAAGAATGGAACTTCTGGGCAGTATATAATCTAAATATTTAAGAAACTACTAAAATGTTTTTAAAGTTCTTGTACATTTTACATTCCCAAAATAGTATAAGAGGGTTCCATTTTGTTTCATTTTAAAGCCATTTTTATATTCCAAAATATTATTAATATTAATAATTATAGCATTAATGTAATGACTCACTGCAATTTTTGTTTCATTTTCATAGCAATAGAAGGTATTAAGTATTGATGTTCTGTTTATTGAATACTCATCTCCCTCCATCAAGTTTCTATTTATCTTTCATCCACTAATTATTGGACTGCTTGTTACTATTGTTGAATATATATTCTGAATATAAATTCTTTGTCAAATATATGCATAATAAATATATTTGCATCATATGTATCCTTTCATTTTTGATGGTATAGTTTTAAAATAGATTATTAATTTTGACAAAGTACAGTTTGTCTATTTTTCTTTAAAGTAGCTTGTATATTTTGTGTTCCATGTTGCATATCATCTTGTCCTAGTTTATATACATAGTCTATGGTTTTGTAAAGTTTGCATTACTTTGGCATTTGGGTTAAAACTGAGGTCAATTCAAATTAACTGTTGATATGATATGAATTAGTAATAAAGTTCACTGTTTATCAATGGGATATAATAATTCTATACCTTTGTTCAGATCCTTTCCCCATTTAATTTCTCAGCATCTTGTCAAAATTATTTGACCATCTATGCAGGAATATAAACATGGCTTTTCTCTTCTGCTCCATTAGTCTAATGTTTTAACTTGTGCTAATATTATACTATCCCAATGACTGAGAGTCTATAAAAAGGCTTGAATTCAAGATTTACAAATCACTAACTTTATTGCTGAAATTTTATTTCCATCTATTTTAGAATATGTTTGCTACATTTTATCAGGATGGGAAGTTTTGTTTTGTTTTTAACAATTTAATGTATTTTAATAGCCATAAGACCTTTAGGATTTTTTTTTTTACTTCTACATCAGTTTTGAGTATGTATGCCTTACAAAGAATGTATATATTTCACAAATATATAAAATGCATTGGCATAATGTCTGTAGTATTCCCTTATTAAGTGTATGTTGATTCTTATTGTTTACTATCATTAAAAACTAAAGGAAAAAGTTTCTAGAACTTTTATGTTCTAGAAGGTCTCCTTTCTATGTTGTAATCTGGATTTTTTTCCAGGTGAATATTAGAGTAAATGCCTGATATAGTCCCTGCTTCCCTGTTTCAAGGACCATAGCCCTGTTTCCCTTATTCAATATCTAAAAACTACCTTGTATTTTTGCCTATGCTGATATCTCTCCAATTCTAAATTTCCCTTTTTTAAGGCAGAAAGATGAGATCATATATGCTCTGCATTAAACAAATGCCATAGTAATTTATTTAAAAATAAAAGGTTATTACACTTAGATGAAAAATTTGATTAAACACATACACAGTAACACAAATACAAATTCTATTTTCTGTAAAGGTATTATGTTTAAATGTAGTGGCAGGACTATCATCACATGGGATAACAATGTTTCAAATGTTCCCTTGGGAATCAAAACCTGGCCATTTGCAAACAATCTGCAATAACCCATAAGAGATTTGAAATTTATCAGTTATACTGCAAATTCACAGCTTTGCTGTGCTTTGTAGAAAAAGCGCTCATATGTCCACTACTAATTTAATATAATGTGCTTCTCCATGCTGGAGCGCACTGGAGGTAATGACCTGGATTGTACTTTTACAGCACTACATCATAAAGAATAAGAAAATGCTCTAGGGGCTGCATACATAGGACACACTTCACACATTCCTAAAATGATACATCCTTTGAAGTATCACAACTATTTCCAGTAGTTACGATCGTAATGCCCAAAAAGCTGCTTTGAAAAGCAAATACACCACTGCAGCTTATGAAATCCACTAAATTATAGTGCAACAGAAAAATGTTGATGACGTCAACTTGATAAGATATATACCCCTGATATGGAAACAACAACCTGCATTCGAGAGAGGCTTATGGAGAAGTGCTATTAAGTGTAGGGACTTCAAATAATGTTGGTTCCCTAGGACTTCATTTTCATGTTAGCTATGAATACAGTGCCCAAAGATCCTAACATGATGCTTCAGTGGGCTATTATTAACTGATCATAGGTGTTTTCTTCTGAGAATAATTTGAATTAGTAGAACAAAACCCTCCTTCCACTTTCAGAAAAGGTGGCAAATAAAAGCAAGTATGATCCCTAATTAGCACAGGAAACTTGGAATATATCAAATTAAATATGGCCATATTGTTTCTATTATTACCAAACTTAATATAAAAAATAGTTGGCACATCTTATCTTGATTTTTACATTATACTTTGTTTTACATTATCTTGCATAAATTTTTTTGCCTGCAAAATTGGTAAATATTATGAAATGACCACAAATTGTTTTTTGCTTATATTTTATAGATCGGATTAAATCAAAGATTCGGATTAAATCAGAGAAAATACCACTAGGAGCACTGTTAAAATACACTGTTTCCCTTGCTTTCCAAATAATTAATTGCAAAATTTACCATTTGTTACTCTCTAATGCCAGTTGTCATTTGATGTATATGTAACATTTTAAATGCAATAGATTTTCATCCATTTCAACTATAGGAAAGAGGCTTTAAATGTGACAGGTAAAGTGGATAAAGCAATTATAAAGTTATAATTATAAAATATCTTTATTTCATAAAGATATTATGGAATAAAATGGAAAAGGACTATGACTGTGTTGAAAATAACTTTTGCATCAACCCTATTAAGTCTTTTTTCTTAATTTCTTAAAGAAGTTCATAGTTATTCCTAGTTAGTTTCTTTTATAAAACTAGTTTTTCAAGCATTTTATCTGGTTTGACAGCATGCAAATATAAAAAACTAAATAGTGTTGGTTTTCATTTTCTTTGACTTTTGAAATTACAAAAGACTGCATTAATGCTACATTTTATAAATTAAAGTAGACCCCATTGCTTCTCACAACTGATGCTGCAATTGTATTGCATGAGTTTTGTAGATCAACTGATTTCAACATTCTGGGAAAGGCAATTCAGTTACATTCTGTGTAAGCAGAAATTGATAGAAAAATGAGACAAAAGAGCCATTTGTAGCATGACTATGTGCCTTGATAATATTCAGATGTCTGCATCCATTTAACAATTCTTTTGCTGAAATACCTAGCTTGAATGGTCCGCAACAGTGTAAATTTAACTCACCAATAAGTCATTTGCCTTAAAATCTACTGAAGCAAGTGATTTTCCTGTTACTATTCTTTCCATTTTACTAAGATTTTACAAGTAGTAGGTCAACAAAAGTTCTAAAACCAGCAACATTCATAAAAACTGACTCCCAAAGAAGGTATACCAGCCCTCCACTTCCATCTAACCTTCACCACACATTTCTCCCTTACTAATATGCCCAGATAGCATATGATGAATAAATAATGTTTAAAAGATACAGTTGAGTTTATGTTTTAAAAAAGACACAAATAGACAACAACTTTCTTTGGGGCAAATTCATTACTTCCTCCATTTTCCTATATTCTAAGATTTGCTTCCCTCGCTTTTATTTAATATTTACCAGTTATATAATATTGTATAATACAACATTTGAACAGGGAACACTGGGAACAGAAAGATGTCACTAGAGTGGTTATAAACAAGTGAAAAAAATAAAAAGAAATAACAGACTTATCTAGCCTCTGCGTTTTGATAGAGTCATGTCTAAATGAAAGCACTAGTCATTTGGCCTCTAAACACCATGTAATTTGCTATCTAAAATGCCCAGAAAAACTGAATTTTCTACTTTAAGTCAGTACTGAAAGATCATAACTTTTCTATTGCCTGCTTTTTAAAGTTTCATCTGTTGGATCAATATCTCCTTAAATCACATCTATTTAGGTATATATTTTGAAATAGTGTCCAAAATATGTTTTTTGGATTTGGATTTGTTTATCGAATGTAGTCAATGAGGAGTGCATAATAATACCAAATCAGTTGTGTGTGTGTATATGCATGCATGTGCATGTACAAAGGTGTATATATTTGTGCTTATATTCTAGATATCAGCAAGACTGAGATTAAATCAGAGGAAAAGAAGAAAAGTCATTGGGAAAATGCTGGAATATACTGTTTTCCCTACATATATATATATATATATATGTGTGTGTGTGTGTGTGTGTGTGTGTTTAGCAACTCCTACTCTCTCTCTCTCTCTCTCTTTCTCTCTCTCTATATATATATATACACACACACAAATATCTAGTGTACATATATATGTATATGTGGATCTAGCTTATTGCAATAAAATTAGAGAAATTTGCTAAAATTAGTCTTTTCCACTGTTCTTTAGTAAACTTGCTGATGCAATACAAAGTAATTTAAAATAAAAGGACTCCCTGCTCAACAACTATATCATATACCTTTCTGTCTGGATTTGAGGTTACAGTTGAAACCAAGAAGAGATTATTTTTTTAATCTCCATTCTTGACAACATTCAAAGCAAAAATATTGAGACAAAGAGTCATTTTTATTTCCATACTCATTTAGCTTCTCTACCCAGTACGTAGAAGGCAATCAACATATGATTTTAATTAATAAATGAACAAATTATTAAAACAATTACCTGTTGTTTCCAAGGTTTTAATAGAGTTCATTTAAAATCTATCATTTAAATTAATATGTGTACATATATATATACATAGTTTAAAATGGTATATTTAAAATAAATAAACAAATAATATGTCATTTTAAACTCTATGAAGTCCTATTTAAAAAAACTAATTCTTCTGCTATATCGGCTACATAAAAGACTACTTGGAAGTAATTTTATTTAAAGCTAAATTTCAGGCCTTATATCCACCATCAAGTTTTTGAAAATGTGCATCTGTACACTCTTTTGAATACGCCCTCTATATAACATCATCTGAAACAATACACCTAAACAGAAACATTGAAATATCTTTGCAACATTTTATTTTGCTGAAATGTATAGATTTCAGAATGTGATATGTGTTTACATGACAGTGATTAGGACTGATCAGGAAATGTTATGATTGAAATAGAGTGATTCTAATTTAACGTGAAAGTCACCTTGTTTGTGAGGACATTGGTAGACAGATTAAGAATTGGGGCATGGGTTTGCTCAGAGGTCATGCCCAGTAAACTGACAGTGGCTCTAGTAACACTGGAACTGAAATTAGCCAATTTGAGACACTTTAAACTCCATGTCCACGGGTCTCAAAGCTTAGTCCAGATATTTGGAAGCTGTTGCCAGAGTTTCTTCCTGAGGAATCATCGCTACCCTCCTTGACTAGCTGAAGCTACGAGGAAAGTTCTGGGCCCCAAATATCTTGTCACTCTTCTCTTGGTCTCCTGAAACTTGATTTAATGTGGTATATTGTCCCCTCCCACTTTGGCTGCCAACTGAATTGTATGCTTAGTATATTACATATTTCCCCCAATAATTCATTTTATAACTGTGTGTGATACACTAGAGTTACACGTGAAACCTCTTCACCCAGTACAAGTTAGCCTATTTCTGTCAAACATGCATATTACATGAAAAGAGAGATGCCACATTAAAATATGGCTGGAAATGTACATATTCTACATCTGTTTTCTATGACTGATGATAATCAGAAATAATAAAAAACAGGACTTTATTTTGAAATTGATTTCATTTTTATCATAACCATAATATTATTTAATTTTATCATAATAGTTATATCAATATTAAAGAATGCACCAGATGGAATATGTTCGAAAAAAAGAAGTTGCACAGTGCTCCTTGGGGATTCCAGAGAATTCTTAGAGTGAGCACCCATTTTTCGATCTAGGTTTCCCTTCAGTCCTTTGTCTATTCCTTTTCTTTTATAGCTTAAATTTGAAATATATTTGCACATGATTCTCTATAAGTAGGTCATAAATTTCTAGTGAATAGCGACCAAAGCCTCATCATCACTGTATCATCTAATTTTCTTGAGGAAGACAAAAATCTATCAGTTGCCTTGTAAATGCTAGTCATATAATTCTAAAAGATGACGAATAATACATATTTATCTTGTTTAGTTAAGTCTTTCTCAGAAGGAGAAGGCAGAATATATATGTCTTGTCAAGTCCTTCACCCTTAAAAAATTAAGGTGCTAAATATTTTACTTTTCATGAAATTATTGCCTATTACTAACAACCACATCAAATCTATACTTGCACAGGTCATGTTTTGTGGAACATTGATGATTCAATCTTGGGCAAGATTGCCAATGCATCAATATACCATAAATTGACTACTTCCCCAACTTAAAGAATGAGACAGTTCAAAGCAACTTGAGTACAACAATGAAAATATTATGTCACCAGAATGCAAATACAGACACAGCTTGAGGCTCTTTGATTAGCACCAACATAATTATATTTAAACAATTTGAAGACTTCCTTCCCCTCAAGGGAAGATTTATGACTGCCCAGAAATAGGTTGCGCCCTCTAGAGCACTTTAATATAGCATCGCTCTAAAAATTGTATTGCTTCTGTATGGGTTTATTTAACTACAACATGAAGAACTTTGCATCTTGTTTCCATAGATCATATAAATATTCTGGTTCAAGGTCATTTAGTTGACTAGATTAACAGTCAACTTCAACCAGGTTCCTGTGGAATCTAGTGTTACTTTCTGGACTTTCAACAACATATCACACATATATAAACAGATACAAGAAATCACTTGTGTTGTGTGCTGAAACACATCAACTTTTAGTAAATTAGTAATAAAATTAAGTACTAATTCTGAAATTTTAATGAGGAATATGTTTGATTGGAGAGACAAAGCCTTTGTATGATTCACTCTGATTCTCTTGCAATATTTAGGTCATAGACGTTATGATATATCTTTATATAATTTCACATAAAACTGAACTTATCTAGATGAATAAATGACTCAAAGTTTATTAAAAGAACCTGCACCACCTTAGAAAAATCCTTTGATGACTAAATGTAAACATCTCATATGAAGAAAAAAATATTTAATGATTATTTACATAAATATGCTAAATCTTATAAATATATTTATGAATAGTTGTATGAATATTTATTCCCTACCCATCTAAATCTTACCATATTTTAAGATTCAAGAGGAATATCATCCAATCTACCTAAAAATAAATCAATAGTATAATCATGTTAATATGTATACTAAAAAAACTTAAAAGATATTTTTAAAAATATTAAAAAGTACTTAAAATTGCACTATTCTATAAGTTGAACTTTCTAGTCTACTGAAAGAAATTATACATATTCATAAGTTTTATACTTTTGATATAAAGTATTCATAATAACTTAATATAAATCAAGTTAATAACATTTTTAAAATAATCCTTAAATAATGATTAAATAATAATAAATAATAAAGTATAAATCAAGTCAATAATAATTAAAATCTCATTTTGTTTTGGGGCACATTATGATAAAATGGCCTTTGTACATACACCAGTGTAGACCAAGAGGACAAATAGCCTGTATTCTCTATTATTGTGTCCTAAAATTTACATTTAAAATAAATTATTGAATGTAGCTCATTGTTATTTGTTCTTACATTAAAAAAGTCTGTGAAGTTTTCAAGTTTATTACAATAACATGAAAAATATGCAAATAGTATGCAATAACAGTTTGAAATCACTGCATTTTATCTACTTTTTCAAAGATGCACCTTGTAGTTCAGATTGCAACATGTTAACATTCACTTAGGTGAAAAAGTGTCAGGGAAGTCAAACACATGCAATTATAATTTGAATGATTTTGGAAAAATCCATACAATAAAATAGCATACAGAGTTAAATTGGCAGTAAAAGGTGATGGTAATAGGGGATTACAAACCACTAAGACAAGGTTCAGAAGACTAGCAGGCAGTCAGTAATGTTCAGGATCTCAAGCTTCCCTTGTGATGTTAGCTTGTATGTGTGTGTGTATGTGTGTGTGTGTGTGTGTATGTATGTGTGGAGTGGGGCGGGGACTGTGCTGCTTCTTTAGGCAAAGTCCTTGGCTAATATCTGCAAAAGTCTTCAGAATGTCTTATTTAAGTTCTATGTTTATATTGCATCAGAGCTGTATTAATAGTACCACCTTTTAATTTACTGGGCTTGTGTTAGCACAGCTAGACCTTTATCTGTCTTTGCTACATGCTTCTCAGGTCTCTTTATCCATGTGCTCATAAACAAGAGATTGCTTTCATTTAAATTGTTAGCATGTCACTCAGTTTCAATTCTACCCACTTACTGATCATTATAACAACAGCAAATATAACAATTTTTAAACTCATTCAGAAAACATTAGTCCACTCAGAATAAAATTATTGAAAAGAGTTGCTTTCATAAATTATATATGGGTAGGGGCATATGCAAGAGAACTACTGTTAGAGAGGATCCAATTAAAATATGAACAGGCTTTTCTTATGAACCTACGGTGAATAAATCAACTTGATAAATTCTGCATGGGCTTTCAAAAGTGCTTGTGATTCCTCACTCTACTGGAAGCCTGGACCTCCGCTGTCTGTGTTGTGAAAGAGTGAAGTATGGGTCATATAGCCCACCCTTTGGAAGCTTATACTCAAGGTATGAAAAATTAACCTAACGTACAGCAAACATTTGAAGAATAATAATGAGAGAACATAAATACAGTAGGAGAATACTGAATAGGGAAAATGTTCTAATCAAGTGTTCTTGTTTTTTTTGTTGTTGTGGTGGTGGTTTTTTTGTTTGTTTCAGATTGAAACCATGTCATTGCCAATGGAAAATGGAAAACTGGCAATAAAGGTTCCCATTTACATGAGAAATTATCCAAGTGCCCCTACACATACAGCCTTCCGTGCACAATACAAAGTTGTTCCATTTTCAGTAGAACATATGCTAAATGTTTAAGCTCAAAGATGATTTAGACAAAATGGAAAAGATTTTTTAAACATTTATTTTACACTTTACAGGATTCATTTAGATTGGCAGATGTTCCAAAACCCAAGGAAAAGTAATTTAACTAGCTGAGAGGAAAAGACATTTGAAGAGAAGGCAAGAGGGCAGAAAAGAAACCCCTCACCTTGTAGCATTCATAAGACATGTAACTAAGTAAATAAACAGGCAGATGCATAGATAAATAAATAAATAAATTCCAGAGGAAATCTAATAGTTAAAATACTGAAGGACTTCCAAATTCTTTCAGGTACCTTCAGCAAATGATGTATTGATTTTGCTGTTAAACTGCACAGCTGTAACCAACACATTAGACATGGAAGATAAAAGCAATGACTAAAAGCACCTTATTTCATCTGTCACACCTGAGGCACTGGCTTCTTCAGACCTTTAGTGTATTAGCACAGAAAATCAATTAGGTAAAGAGCTAAACAAATGAAGAGAGAATAAAAAAGGCCTCATTCACAAAGTGTCAGAGATGTCAACAAGCCCAGGAGACTTTGGTAAACTGTGTGATTTCACCAAATAAACCATAACAACTTTTTTTCTGAGCTTTTAAAAGTCAGTGATTATGTATTGCAGATTTTTCTAAGCGTGTTTTGCAAGGTCCTTGACCATTAAACAATATATGATAACTCTAAATTGCTTATAGACAAAAAATGAACTGTATATGACACAGGAGAATATTTTGTTTCAGTGATTTGTTTAAAGGTTAGTCTATGTATCTCTCTTCAATCATGAGAATTCTGTGTCAAAAATCCTGGAATAGTTATTCCCTAATAGATATAAAAAGTGATTGTATATGTAAGTCTTCAGTTACAGATTACTGCAGTATAAATTTGCATGGCTTCTTCCATGGTTCCATATGGCCCCCAAATTTGCAATGCAGTCTAAATGTTTCATTTTTTTTCAGTAATTTATAAATACGCAGTATTTATCACAACAGTCAAATGGCTTTTTGTTTGGTAGCATAGGACTGGGCCTGGAATCAATGTCAGGGGATTTAAGTATCATGGCATTAATCTTTCTTTAAATAACTCCCTTTATCCTACCAAGAGAATCAATCTGCTTCTTGAAAGGAATCTCATAAAGTATCAGAGAGAATGAACAGAAGCCACATTTGGACATGGAGATTAAGTTCTATGAACAATGTTTAACCCTTTTCATGCAATTCTGCCAATTACAAAACTATTCCTAATGTATATCTCTATATATTATAACATATCACTTCAGTGATTTTCAGGTCACCATCTGGATCTCACTTACCTACAGTTGCTAATTCAGAATCTCATTTGTTTCCTCCCTTCCTTAGCCTTATCTATTTCCTTCCCATGAAACGCTGTAATTCAATACATAAAGTTTCATAAGCTCAACTCTAGCCTGAACTAATTCTCATAGCCCCCTACATTCATCTGTTACTTTCCCTCCTCATAAACCACGACCATCTGAAATATTCCCTTCTGATGATGGCTCCTTGAACCCAAGTACAACACCAACAACCAACACTCTGCACCCTACTTATTCAGCTGAAATTCGACTGAACAGATATACATGAAGTGTGTGCTTGGTTTCAGAGACTGTACTCCTACTTACATATGTATAAAAGCTTATGCAATTTAATCATCGAATTTCAACCCAATCTTTTGACAATCAGTTCATTTTTACAGATGACAAAGCAAATTTAGGGAATATGAAAATCTTTCCCAGTTACTAACTTCATCTGGATATTAAATCTTGCTCTTTGTTACCTCATTCCAGGAGATGCCTCTAGGTTTCTCTTTGTTCTAATTAATTTATAAGATCAATTCTTTAGCATTTGTGTTTGTTGTAAGGCCCCAAGAAGAAATAGAAGCTCATTTCCAACTTTTTCTTTTTTAATCGATTGTTTTATATGCTGTACCTTCCTTTAACTTTATTGAGGTATTATTATTAATAGACAATGTTGCACTATGTAATGTGTACATCTTGATGAATTTGGACATTAGCCTTTAGTGACACTATCACAACCAACATATTAATATCTCCGATATTTTCATTTGTTGTCTAAAAGAGTGAAATAATGGTGGCAACGTGGGACCCCGCCCTTTAGAAATTAATGGACTTCTGTGTGCATGTATGTATACACATAATTACACATAAACACATACATGTGAGCAAGAGAAAAAGATAGAGGCAAACAGATAACAAACGAGCTAAGGAGAAAAACAAGAAATGCCAAATAGGTGAAGTGTACCTTAAAAATCAGCTTAGGTTGGTGTTCAGGAATAAAGGCAGTCCATATTGACAAAAATAAAGGTGAAAAAAGCAAGTCTCACCCACTTCTCAACTTCTCTAAGGTACAATGTTACTTTATATAAAAAACTGCTACTTTCAGTTTTAAATAAGACTACTAGATCAGTGCTCAATCCTCTTAGCAATGAAAATAAAGTGAATTTGGTTATCTTCTGTAAACGCAGATTTTCTCAGCTCAAAACAAATATTGAAGGATATTTACCATCAGAAATAATGAGAAAATTTTGAGAGTTCTTTTAAGAAGAATTCAAACCTTTGGAATGTTACCTATGAAAGTTCTGCATGATGGCTACTTTATACATAATGACATTATAAGATAGTAAGCAATATTTGCAGAATGTATGCAGATTTCTATACACTCATGCTACAAGCAAGTATAGTAAGCTTGGGTGCCCATATTTTATGACTGCCAATTACTTGATTCAAAGTGTGTGTCATGTACTCAATGATTTTCACTGTATAGCCAGCGGTTTTCAAATTTCTGCAATCGATTGTATGTTGTAAACTATTACTCTACAGTATGAGAATGTTTTCTTTTAATGACAATAAATGCATATCTCTGAACCTGGACTGCTGGGCAATTTCTAAGATTTCTGAACATTGTGTAGTGAAGAAAATATCCTATACATTTGAACAATTTTCCTTGGCAGGGACACATAATTTGCACTTTTTAACATTTACATCCTCTTACTACCCACCTGGTTTTCTATTTATTTCCTGAACACCATCCTGTAACTGATTTTTATGCCACATATATTAGCACCTACTTTGTGCACAGATGAGAATGTCAAAAATGCATGTTGTGGTGGTATCATTTTAGTATTTGCTCAGAGAAGAAAGACCTGTGTCAGTTTCAAAATTCTACCAATTTCTAACCGCTAAGACCAGTATCTTGACCCATTTCTTCAAAGTGAATAAATCTGTTGAAATTGATATTCCCTTGATCACCCTGAACATTTTATAATTTTACAAGACAATTGAAACTACTTAGAGGTCCTAAATGTTTAAAATTCCAGCTTTTACTAGGATGACTTGGATGGTGTGGTTAAGCACATTACAGTCAAAATAGTACAGAATGACTTTCTAAAGTGACTTCAGATATTCCATAAAAGATTTGTCTAAGGCCTGAAAACTCTCTTCATCAATATCTTTTCTTTTCCATAAGCTAATGTCATAAGTTAATGTCTGCAAAATGGCTTTCCTGAAATGCAACTCAGCTGGGAAGGTAGAACATTGTTCCATTAGCCTATGAGAAGGAATTACTTAGCAAGATCCTCAGGGATTGACCCAATAAATTCATTTTAATATGGGGAAAATGAATTATCAGGAAAAAAAAAAAAAAAAACTTGAGCATGGATCTTTGCCCAACCAAATGGGTCCAGATAGGTCACTTTTGAAAAAGCAGCGGTACAGATGAGGTCATACCAAAAACATAATTTTCCCAGAATTTATCAAGATTATAGGGAAAATTATAAGATCATTTTTTATTATTTCTAAGAGTATGGATCCTATCTTCTCTGGCTCCTCTTCTTTTTCTGTAAAATAGGTATAAAATAGAATATGTATCATCATAGGTAGTTTTGAGATGACATATATAAAACTTTTCAAACTGTATGTTTTTAAAATATCATTGTTGCTGTAGAGGTACATTATAGCCGATGGCTTGCCCTGGCAAACTTTTCATAGTACATTTTTTAAAAGTATTATTCTCTTTGAATTATTCATGGTAAAAAGTCAATATTCTAAAAAGAGAAATTAAAATACCTTTGTACAATATTTTATTTTCTGAAGTATAACCACGTGTACTTGATTTTTATTGTTCCTTAACCCAAGTAAAATCTCCATAAGTTTCCTTTCTCATGTGACAAAATGAATTTCAAACCAATTATGAGGAATTGTCCTCACTTCTCATTCCTAACAAATGAACTCATTTGTGTTCATGACACTGCAGAGTATTTTCACACTAGAAAATTAGATGTCAGAGAAATTCTTCAGGTACTTCTCATTAACATAATTCAGACCTTCTCCTTGCTGTTCCCATGAAGTGAACAGACACACAGGAGTTTCCCAGATATTGATAATCTCATGAATAATTTTGTCATTTCCCTGTAGACCATGAATCTATCTTCAAAAAGATAAACTTCCTGAAGTTTACTTGCAACTTTACTTGCACAAGGATTTCAGGATTGGGTTTTTCTATGCAATTTCTTTCTTTAATAATGGTATTCTGTGAGTACTTTCTCAATTATTTCTACTGCTAGGGTTATACTTCAACAGTAAATGTGAAGATTATGCATTTAGTTCCCTGTGGGTCAACATGAAAAAACACACTTTTGTCTTATCTTTTAGCTATTAAATTTATTTTATTCATTAATTTTTTAAATTTATTTATAAATTTATTTTAAATTTATTTATATTTTTAAATATAAAAATTTATAAAATTTATTTAAAATTTAAATTTATTTATAAAATTTATTATAAAATTGGTATTTTTCTCCAAAATTCAGAATAGCAAAATAACACTCTTTTCTTTCCCTCTTCTTTCATTCTATCCTTCCTTCCCTCCTTTCCTCCTTCCCTCCCTCCTCCCTTTATTCCTTCCTCCTTTCCTTCCTTATTTCCAATAGTAAATGAGTATTAGTGTTTTAGTTATATTTCCTTTCATTTTGAGAAAGAGTCCTGCCTATTTATGTACTTAAAGATCCTATCATGTGCATATACACTAAATCATGCAGAAATAAGCTCAGAGATAAAACAGTAAATTCTCAGTTAATTATAGTAAAACTAATTGAACATGATCTGACTTTCCTTTTTTCAGTCATCCTCAATAATATATATATGTTAATGACCTTTTTAAGAACAGAATGTCATATTTATTGATATCTTATCATATTTATTGATATTGTCATATTGTCATATAAATATTGTCATATTTATTGATATCTTATGTTTTGATCATTGTCATTCCAGTTTGCTTTCACCATAGTCATCAGCCATTTTGATTACCTTCTCTGAGCCTAATCTTCTGTACCCTTCTCATTCTCTTGTAGCAATGGAACAAGTTCCTTAATTCTCACTAAAATCCCTATTAACTGCTTTCTAATTTCTCATTTATGAAGAAAAAGGGACATTTTTGAGACTTAAATGGACCTGTCATTTAGGGTTCAGAGACCTTGAACTTGTATTACTTTAACTAATTATGCAACTAATGTGAAGCTCATTTTTTCCTGGTGGAGAAAAAATGGAGTTTTATGACATATAAATGCTAATTTTGTCAAAAACACTAAAGATAATATCTATAAAAAAAAAAACCATAGTACCTGTTACCCAATCAATTATTATAAGCACAGAAGAAAATAATCAACATTGTCATTAGCTGCATAATCAAGTCAATGTCATCTTAATCACCAAGTAACATGTATGAAATGTATTTTCTATCCCATTAGTTTTTAGTTGTTTATTGACATATAATTTATATATAGTAAAATTTAGGCTAAGCGTACAGTATTATGAGTTTGTCAAAGGCTTATACATACTCACCACCATATCAAGGTATAGGAGTTCCACTTAGATGTAAACTTCCCTTTATTGTTGATATCCTAACCCAAAATCCAGTCAGTGACATCACTGATGTCTGCCTTTCGAAAGTGTTGGGGTTTTTTGGAATCTGTATCAATCAGATCACCTTTTTTTATAGTATAACATACTTGAAATTTGTTCATGTTGGAAAATATTCATGCAGTCATGTCATGTTGATTTCAGCAAATGGAAGAAGATTCTTGGAGCCTTTATCATAACAACCAGCCTTTATTCTGAATGGGGCCATAAAACAGGGAGGTGGTCAGAAAGAGAGACACTCTTTTCTCTGAGAGTCTGGTCAGTTTGTTCAGCCTCCTCAACTCCTTATACTCTAAATGCTGGTAGCAATACAATAGATACATTGTTGCAAATGCAAAGCTTATCAGTTGATTACTAACATTTTCAGTTATGGGTTACCTGTTGTATGGAAGGGGAAAAAGAGCCTGATTTTTAATTCATTTTCCTTACATACATGTATTTGAGGTTTACCAAATTCTTTTTATTTATTTAAATACGAATGTTTCCAAGGTTTATAATTTTTTCCAGTAGTAAACATTGGATTATTTAGTACTATTCATGATTATAATTAACTATATATCACACTTAGATTTTTTATATGCCAAAGATATTACCAAAGATATTGCTGTATCATGACATGGTTTTTTCGTAAACATTTTCAGTTTCACTAGTTAATTTTAACAGTCTATGTCATATCAGTGATTATTAGAATATAGCTGATCCAATATAGCTGTTCCAAACCCTTCCAAACATTTAATATTGCCAACATTTCCTTGTTATTCCAATTTGTCCATGTAATAGGAATGTGCTTTTATCATATTATCTAAAACAATAATTACAGTGTTGAACATCGCTTCACATGAATGCCCCCTTTGTAGCTCTTATTTGATAAAATAATGACTTGAATCTTTTCCTTGTATTTAAAATGGTTGTTTCCTCATTATTGATCATTTATATTTAGGGTTCCACTTCTTTTACATGTATATATTTCAAAAATATTTCTTTTAGCCTGGGCCTTTTAATTTTATTTATTGTGACTTATAAGGAGCTAAATTGTTTAGTTTTGATGAGAGCCTTTATTTTTCTAACTTTCTATAATAAATTGTAAGGACTATGAATTAAAAATTAGACTAGGTTTTTGCCTCCCAAACAAAGAAGAGCCCATAACCTTGAAGTGTTAGCAAACGACAGATGGGCCCTGCATTTACAGCAGTGTATCCATGTGTGGCTATGGGCATGTAGCAGTGAAAAGCGGGCCTAGCAGGTGAGCAGTTGCTTTTTAGTCTCTCTCTTAGGTAGAATCTTTCATTCTCTCACCAGCCTGCCTGTCCCTGTATTGGAATAAAGACATGCTGATATAACGAAGACTTTAAGACTCGTTTACCATTTGCCCAGCTTGACAGTAAACCTGCCTGTCCTGACATGGTTGCATGACATACATGGATTGATTATTCTACCTATAAACTTTTTGTTGAATAGGATATAATGATCCTTTTGTATCTTCAGACTATTGTATTTTTAGGTTCTGTATCAATTTGTCCAATTTGAGCGGATCTGTATATGTGGTTTAATATTATATGGTATTGGTAGAGATTATTTTTTCCATATGTATTACTGTTTTAATGACCTGTTATGATTCCATTGCTTTGAACTCTCCATATAGTCTTGTATTTCATAGATAGATGATAGATGATAGATAGATAGAGAGAGAGAGAGAGAGAGAGAGAGAGAGAGAGATAGATAGATAGATAGATAGATAGATAGATAGATAGATAGATAGATAGATAGATAGATAGATAGATAGATAGATAGATAGATAGATAGATAGATAGATAGAGAGAGAGATAAATTGTTAGTAGTGTTTTTATTAATCATTTTATTTTCATAGTTATATACATGTATATGTATGTACACATATCACCTGATCTTTTGTGCTCCTCCCTTCCCTGATTTCTCTCCCTCCTTCTACCCCTGCTTAGCTGCTTGTCCCAGTTCTGTTGTTAACTTGTTTTGACTATTTTTTGGACTTTTACTTGTTTTCTTTAATCCCATTTATCGGTGAGACCATCTGGTTTCTATCTTTTTTTTTTTCTGACTTATTCCCACTAGCATGATTCATTGTAGTTCTATTCATGTGATCACAAATACATCAAATTTGTCTTTTTAGATTGCAGAATAATATTACATTGTGTAAATATACTGTAACTTCCTGACCCCTTCATCTGTTTGGGGGCATTTGGATTGTTTCCATATCCTTGCTATTGTAAATAGTGCTTTAATGAACATTCGTGTACAGGTGTCTTTTATTTCTTTTTGTTTGTTTGGTTTGGTTTTTGTTGTTGTTGTTGTTGTTGTTGTTGTTTGTTTTTGTTTTTTTTTGAGACTAGGTCTTGATATTTTTGTCTGTGGAACTGCAGGCTCACATTGCCCAGGGTACCACAGACTCAAGCAATCCCCAGCCTCAGTTTCCCAGGTAGCTGGGATTACAGGTGCATGCCACCACGCCCAGCTATTTTTTTGGGACTAGGTCTCCCTGTGTTGCCACAGGCAGGACTCTAACTGTGATCCCTAGCCCCAGCCTCTTCATAGGCTGAAGTTTACAGGCATGAACTGCCATGCCTAGCTCAGGTATCTTTTAAATTACTGTTTTGGTGTCCTGTGGGTAGATTCTTAATAGTGGAATTGATGGACCAAATGGTAGTTCCATTTTCAGTAGTTTGAGGGTCCCCCACACAGATTTCCATAATGGCTGGAACAGTTATTCCCACCAGCAGTGTAAAAGTGTTCCTTTCTCTCCATATCCACACTAGCACCTGTCATTGCCCTTTATTTTTATTTTTATTTATTTGGTATGGGCGATTCTTACTGGTGTAAGATGGCATCTCACTGTGGGTTTGATATGCATTTCCCTATTTATCAATGATGTTGAGCTTTGTTTTTCATATACCTATTGGCCATTTGTATTTCTTCTTTGGAGAGGTGTCTTTTTAGTCCCCCCCCCCCCTTATCTTGATTGGGTGTTTTGCTTTGTTCTTGTTAAACTGTGTAAATTCTTTATAGGTCTTTGTTTATCAAACCCTTATTACTTCTATGGAAAGCAAAAAATTTTCCCATTTTGTTGGGTTTCTTTTTTGATTATTGTCTGTTTTGTTGCATAGAAGCTTCATAATTTGATGTAGTCTTAGCTGTTTTTGTTCATTTTTTTAGCATCTGTAGATATGTCCTGGAAGAGTTTTCTGAAGTGTAAGTCTTGCAGTGTTTTGCCTGTATTTTCCTTTATGTATTTTATAGTTTCAGGTCTTACATCCAATTGTTTTAATCCATTTTGGTCTTGCATCCATTTTTTTTAATCCATTTGATTTGGTTTTGTACATGATGTGAGAGAGTATCTAGCTTCATGTTTTTTCATGTAGTGGTCCAGTTTTCCCAACACCATTTATTGAAGAGGATATCCTTGTACCAATGTATTTTTTTGCCCTTTTGTCAAAAATTATTTTTCCATACAAATGTGAATTTCTGTTCCATTGGTTTTTTGTTCCAATGTCATGCTATTTCAATTATTATTACTTTGTAATATAATTTGAAATTCCAAGAGTGCAATATCTCTGTTTTCTCTTCTTTTGGTCATGAGGGATTTGGATATTCAAGGTTTTTAATTAATTCATATAAATTTTGGTGACTTTTGTTCTATCTCTTTAAAGGATGCCTTTGAATTTTTATTGTAATTGCTTTACATCTATAGATTGCTTTTGGTAGGATGACCATTTTAATAGTGTTAGTTCTTCCAATCCCCGAGCAGGGAATGTCTCTCCATTTCATTATGTCTTCTATTTCTTTTAACCATATCTTATAGTTTTCTTAGTATATGTCTTTCATGTCTTTTGTTAGGATTATTCCCAGGTATTTAATTTTCTTTGTTGTGATGGTAAATGGCATGTTTCTTTTATTTTCTTCTTCCGACTGATTTTTGTGTGTGTGTGTATAAAAAGGCTACTGATTTTTGTATGTTGAGTTTGCTCCTGGCTATCATATTGAACTGGTTTTTTGTTTCAACTAATTTTCTGTGAGTTTATTTTTAGTTCTCTACATGAAGTATCATATAATCTGAATATAATGATAGCTTCATTTCTTTTTTCCCCCCTATTTGTATTCCTTTTATGACTTTCTCTTGCCTTAATGTCCTAGCTAGAACTTTTAGTATTGTGTTGAAAAGTAGTGGTAAAGTGGACAGCCTTGCCTGCCTTTCCGATATTAATTAAACATATTTCATTTTTTTCCCATTAAGAATGATGTTTATGGTGGGTTTGTTATAATCGGCCTATATAATGTTGAGATATGTTCTTCTATTTTGATTTTTCAGGTGCTTACATTATCAATAGATACTCAAATTTATTGAATTTCCATGTCTATTGATATGATCATATGACTTTTGGTTTTCACTTGTTGATGTGATGAATTATGTTCCTTGATTTTTGGATGTGGAGCCATTTCTGTGCACCTGGCATAAATCCCATTCCATCATGGTGAATAACTCTTTTTATGCAATGCCGGACTCAATTTGGCAGGATTTTATTTTGAACTTTCACATCTGTGCTCATTAGGAAGATTGGCCTACAGTTTTCTTTCTTTGTGCTATCTTTGGTTTTAGAAGTAGTGTAATATTTCCTTCATAGAATGTATTTGGCAATTTTCCTTCTTTTTCAATTGTTTTAGGGAAGAATTTTAGTAATACAAGTTTTATTCCATCTTTGAATGTTCAGTAGAATTCATTTAAAAATGTCCTGGGCTCTTATTTTCAGGGAGAGTTTTGATGACTGCTTTGATTTCACTGCTTGTGATTGGCCTGTTTAAGTCCTCTATTTCTTTTTCAACTTTGAGTGGCTGTTTTATTCTAAGAATTTGCCCATCTCATCTAGGGTGTTTTATTTGTTTTCATATAGCTGTTCATAATATTCTGTAATTACCCTTTGGATTTCTGCTGTGTCAGTTGTAATTTCTCTTCTTTTTTATGAAACGGCTTGAATTTCCTTCTCTTCTTTATGAGCCTTGCTAGGGATGTATTGGTGTTTTATATATATATATATACACACACATATATATGTATATATATGTATATATATACATATAATATATAAAAATATATATAATATATATAAAAAATATATATATATTTTTAAGAACCAACTTTTGGTTGTATTTGTCTTCTGGTTGTCTTTTTTTTTATTATCTATTTTGTCTATTTCTGCCCTGTCTTTTGCTGGGTTGGGGTTTGTTTTTATTTGCTTGTTTGTTTGTTTTAGCTCTTTTTCTAGTTTCTCAAGTTGGGGGATTAGATTACTTCTTTGGGTTATGTCTTACTTTTTTGATAGAGGCCTGAATTGCTATGAATTTACCTTTCTGTACTGCTTTTGCTTAGCCCCATACATTTTGGAATGTTGTATCATCTTTAGTATTTGTTTTGATGTAAGTTTTGATTTCTTCTTTGATTTCATTTACTCAGTTGTCAGTTGTCTGTCAGTAGCATGTTGTTCAGTCTCCATACAGTAGACACACTCTTTATTTTCTTTTTACTGTTGATTCTTATGTGATGCCTTTATGATCAGAAAAAAAGGTGGTATTATTTTAATCTTCGTGTATTTATTCATGTTTTCTTTATGGCCTAATATATTGCTGATTTTGGGGAATGACTCATGTGCATTTGAAAAATATATATATTCTTTCCCTTGGGGGTTCAGTGTTCTATAGGTATCTATTAGGTTCATTTGGTTTAGATCTGCCTTTAGAGCTTTTGTATCTTTGTGTAGTTTCTGTTTTGCTGATCTGTTCTTTGGCGTGAATGATGTGTTCAAGTTACCTACAACCTATGTATTTTCACCAATGTTCACTTTCAGTTCTGCTAGTAGTTGTCTTATGAATTTTGGTGCTCCCTCATTGGTTAGTATGTGCTAGTAATTATAATATCTTTCTGGTGAATTAAACTCTTTGTCATTATGTTAGTGATCTTCCTTGTGATCTTCCTAGTGATCTTCATTAGTGATCTTCCTTGTCCTCTGTCACTTTATTTTGAAATATCTTCATCTATTACAAGAATGACTAACCCTTCCTTGTTTGAGGGGTCATTTGCTTGAAAGTTTATTTTCCAGCACTTTCAGTCTGTGTTTACTTTAGAGTTCAAATATGTTTCCTGGAGGCAGCAGAGTGCTGGGTTCTGTTTTTTTTTTTTTTTTTTTTTTTTTTTTTTTTTTTTTTTTTTTTTTTTTTTTTTTTTTTTTTTTTTTTTTTTTTTTTTTTTTTTTTTTTTTTTTTTTTTTTTTTTTTTTTTTTTTTTTTTTTTTTTTTTTAATCCTGCCTGCTACTATGTGTCTTTTGAGTAATAAGTTTAGACCATTAACATTTAGAGTGATTATTGATACTTGAGAGTCTGAAGTTGGTATTTTGGTGGTCATTGTGAAGTTCCAATTTTCTTCTTTGTTTTGTTCATCCTGTTTATTCCTCTATTGGTTTTGATCTTAAGCCTCCTCATAAGATTTCTTGGATTGGAGGGTTAGTGGTAGAAAATCTCTGGAGACTTTGCATGTCTAAGAAGTTCCTAAGGAAGGAGATTGTCACAGGGTAGAATATTCTTGGCTGTATTGTTTTTGTCTTGGAGTTTTTTGAAGATGTGTCTCTAGTCCAAATAAATCTGTAGTCAGTCTAATAGATTTTCCTTTGTATGTTATCTGCTTACTTTCTCTGGTCAGTTTTATTATTCTTCCCTTATCTTGGACTATTAGAAGTTTTACAATTATGTGTCTTGTTGTGGTTTTTATTTCATTAAAGTTGTTTAGTGTCCTTCTAGCATCCTGTATGTCTATTTTCATTTTCTTCTTCAGGTTTGGGAAGTTCTCCTTTATTTCCTTAAATATCCTTTTAATTCCCATGCTCTCTTCTCATTAAGGTGTTCCAATTACTCTTATATTTCCTTTCTTTAAGGAATCTGATAGATTTCTGAGTTTATTTTCTGTCTTCTTACTTTGTATTTCTCTTTATCTTTGTTCATACTTTTTATTTCAGTATCTTTTGAGATTACTGATCCTTTCTTCTATTTCATATAGTCTGTTTTGATGGTTTTTCCTGCATATTTGAGCTCCTCTGGTGCTCTTTTTATATTCTGTGTCTCTTTCTGCCTCTCCACACCCCCCCCCTCACCGTTTTAGGGATTCAATCTCATTCTTCTGTTCCTAATTATGTTATCCCTATTAATGCATTCCTTCTTATATTTTTCTACCTCTTTGCTTAACTCTTTGTGAATTTTTGTTAAGCTTTGTTTGCCTGACAGATGATGTAGTTCTTCTACGTTGTTGTTACTGGAGGTTGTTTTACTTTTAGTGTTGTCTTAATTCCTAAAGACCTTGCTTGAACATTTTTTTTTCTTTTTCCTGTTTGTTTTGCTCCATGTGTTGGGCCACTGCGTCACTTTGTATTGACTGGCATGGTTATTACTCTACCAAGTTATGATTAATTCTGCCCTGTATCTGTCCTGCTGTTAACTTCTTTGCTTTCAGTTGGCTGTTGTGATAGACTTGTTCCTTTGCAGTCAGAGAAGATGATGGGCAGGTGTGATTTTCCTCTCTTCCTTAGGTTGTTGAGTCTCTCTCCTGCTGTCTCCCTGAAACTGCTTTCCTGGAAGTGGCTTTCGTTGTCAGGGAATCTGGGGTTTGTTATTTATCCCCCTTTGTCAGGGGCTTGATCTCAGGCTTTTGCTGTGGCTACCCTTGATCCCCTCACCTGCACACTGACACACCAGGTTTTTCCGTTGGTCACTGACTCTGCTTGCTCATATGGGATCCTTTTTCCCATTAGTATCACAAACCTGGAGGTCCTTGGAAGGGCCTGCTGTCTGCTCTAATAATGTGATATAAGTATGACTTTCCATATAGTTGTCTAGTGATTACTGAGAAAGGAATATTTAAGTCTGAAACTGCAATTGAAAATTTCTCTATCCCTTTCTTAAGTCAATTTAGTTTCATGAATTTAAAAAATAAATTGAACTACTGTAAATTAATTAATATACAAGCATTTAGAAATGTTATATTACATCACTGATTACCGCTTCATAGATACATGATTTCATCTATTTCCAGTATATTTTTCCTTGTGAGATATAATTTTTATATCATTATAGCTAGTTTAGGTTTACTTCATTGATCTTTGTATAATATCTTATTTTCCATTCTTCTATCTTGAAGCTCTATTTGTCTTTATATGAAAATGTGTTTACTGTACATGTCATACAGTTGAGTTGGTTGTTTTAGATAATAGTTTCTTATCATTGGAATTTTAATTTATATATAATTAACTTTTGCTCTTGTTTTTCACTTCAGAAAATTTCTATATTCATTTTTAAAGTTTATCTTTTTCCTTTGGCTATATTGAGCTTCTGATTAATTATTCAGAGTAACTCTTCATACTTATTATATTTTATTCCCAGCTCTTTCTTTTGATATTTTATTATATTACGTATCTCTATTGAAATCTCCCATCTGCACATGTAGGTTTCACAGTGTTTTCACTATGTATGTGTATTATTATTTTCCATTGGTTATTTTAAATGCTATAGCTGTGATTTGGGTGAACATATATCTTTATGTCTAATTCAAACACATTTACTTAAATTCAACAAGAAAGCAACCCACACTGATAGGGAGAGTTACTCTAGGAAAATAGAGGCAAGAGCATATAATAGAGAAGAGAAGATCTCCTCAACAAATGGTGCTAAAAAATCTGGATCTCCACGTGTAGAAAAATGAAACTAGACACTTTCTCATACCATACATGAAAAATAGCTCAAAATTGATTAAAGACATGAATATAGGACCAGAGCCATAAAACACAGGAGAAAGCATAAGCAAAGCATTCAGTAACACTGATCTTCAGTAACATCTTTGGAAATTCAGCTTCAATGGCAGGGAAAACAAAAGCAAAAATAAGCAAATACAGCTACATCAAACAATAAAGCTTCTGCACAGTAAAGGAAATTATGATTCCAACATATTTACCCTACGGAATGGGAGGAAAAGATTGCACATCATATATCCAACTAGAAGCTAATATCCAAAAACTACAAATAACTCATACAACTCAATTTGAAGAAAACAAAGACTCCAATCAAAAAATGAGTAAAGAGCTGACTAGTAATTCGCTATCAAAAACACACAGGTCAACAGGAACACACAAAAAAAATACTCAATGTCACTTATCATCATGAAAATGAGATACAACAATATTCCACCTCACTTTGGGGATAATGCCTCAGCGATAACAATAGAAAAATAGTAATCTTCTTTAAAATTGAAGTGGCCAATTATAGATAAAATTATGTTGTACCTTAGGGAAGTTGAAATGGATGAGACTTGTTTCTTCTTACCTTTACTCCTTCCAATAGCAACATTTTTGTGTGTTTATTTCACCCACATTTGACCTTTCTTGTTTTTTTTCTTTATCTCATATGGTACATGTGTGTCTGCACCTGTCTCTCTCACACAGATGTGTATCTGTGTAAATATTCATGCATATATACATATGTATACACACAAACACACATCCATTGCGGAGCTTTAGTTCCAACAGCCTTCACCTCTGGCTGCAGGTCCTTAAATCCCTTATCAGAGTATCCACTCCCACTGATTTTTTTTCTAGCCTCTGAACATGTCTCCTCTGGTACTATTTCTGCTCACCCGCAAGATGAACTCCAACCCCTTCAAAGAAACCACCCGTAACAACCTTATACTTCAGATTTGCCTTACATCCCATTACAGGTGTGGTTGGTGATATACATCTAAGAAGGGGTGATCCTATTCCCTTAAATCATATATGGTATGGTAAACCAATGTTATCTCAATAGGAGGGGAAAAGCTTTCTAAGTTCAGAAACCTTTCCAAGTTATTTGGAATCTGTATCTGAGCTTCAGTCCTCAATCTTAATTATTTAACAGTCATTTAATTTTTGTTTGTCTGACTTTATTTTTGCTAACATATTCATAAAGCTTAAACTGCCACTGAGTTTGGAATAGTTTACATGCAGAATTTTGGTCCACCTCTCGGTGGCTTTCTTAACAATTTCATTTCCCACATTCTAGCTGCTGTGGTATCTGTTCTAGCAGATACCTCGGTATCTGTTCTAGCAGTTGTTTTGAGTGCTAGCTGGTGATATCTTTAGGGGAAAAAAATAATTGATTGAAATAAAGAACTCACTTGGAGATAGTCTTTACTTCAAAATAGATTCTTATCCAAGTTCTGTGGGTTTGGGTCACATTTAAATGCTTTTCAGATTATATATTTATAATAATTTATAATTTTCATTGACAGAATGTTATACCAGCATTATTGAAAGCAGAAACCTCTACACAAAACCCTAATTATTTCCCATATTTGTTAAGGAAAAAAACAGATGAATAACTCAGCATCATGTTATGCATACAGTAAGTGTTCAGTAATTAGCAACAGCAATTATTGTCACTATATGACTGAGGATTAAATGAGAAAATATATGGCATTTTAGAATAGTGAAATATTCTCAGGTTGACTTATTTTGATGAATGTTTGGGTACCAATGAAAGCCTTAAAATGAATTTTTTTGACTGATCTAGATAATATTTATGGTGTTTAAACCCATTCACATAAACATTTTAGTCAGTTTTTCATATTGTGTTCTTAAAACATTTTTATTAATTAAAAACACATCTACATCAAGGAGCATAATAGGTTTTAGAGTAAATTTTATATGCTTAGTAACAACTACCATCTTTATTTTTTTGTAGCAACAAAATTGATGACTGCATTTTAAGTGAAACTTTATCATACCTGTATAGAAAATATTTAGGCCAATGAATTGGAGAATTTGAATAAGCATTATACATTTCCCATTCTCTAAGTCACTTTCTCTCTAGTCTCTTGAACAGAGATTTCAGAGTCTATAAAGCAATATTCCTTTATTTTCCTATACTCAAGAGATGATGTTGATGGTTTTGAATGCTACATTTGCAAAGCATTTTCTGTTTACAATGCAACTTAGCACTTCTAGTGTTCTTGTAAAGAAATTTTCCCACCTGTGTGTTTTTTACTGTGCTAATGGAGATTATCTAGACAGTCCATTTAAATTTTCCTCTGTTACTAGGAATAATGAATACAAAAAACCAAAAGCAGAAATTGCATTTGATGGCATGTTTAAATATGAAATGATTACTAGCTGTAGTCATCTTGGCTCCAGTTACTGAAGTTACCTTGAGAAAAATATAGAGCGATTTTACAGAGATTATTTGACAAGAAATTAGCAATGCTGATTTACACACCTGTCTTAGAATTAAAAAGAAAAGTTAAAAAAAGAAAGAAAATTGCATTTCTTCTGGAGAAATTTTCTAGGGTATACTTTTGTTGTGAATTCATTTTCAGTATATTAATTTTTCTACTCCTAAGATATTCCATTTATTACTATAAAAAGCATAATAGAAACAGTACTTAGACATTTTAATAATTATAACAAGGTAAAGTATATTGTTTATATTTATATATATATATAAAACTATCTGGTATAAATTTACAGATAGTGGCCTATTACATTTAGTTCAGGTTCTTTTTAATTTGGTTTGGTTCCAATTCATGTAAAATCATTATTCAAAATTTCTTAGGTTGGCTAACTCCAAGAATGTGATAATCAGGTGTCATAATAAAACATGGGCAAGAATATCAGGATTTATGAATGCTTTGTACAGGAGGAGAAAAAGATTTTCATAAGTGTGTATGAGAGAGCATGCATGTGTGTGTATATGTTTGTCATAAGTAGACTTGTATAAAATTCAATAACATTTCAGTATATGAATAAAATTCAACAATATGCAATATTTTTAATCCTTGAAAATGGCTTGTAACTGTGTCAAACTAGAAATACTCAACTTAAACTTTTAATTGATTATCATATTAATAGAGTAAGAAATAAAATATATACATTTAAGTATGCATTTTCTACTTTTTTACCATAGTCATCTGAAAAATAACTGATCCAATGGACAACTTATTTTAAAACCATAGGAGTAAAATATAAGTTTGATGTTTAAGACTTGAAAAATAGCTCAGAGCAAAAGGTCATACAAGGTGGCTTTCTGTGTCCTTGTGAGACAAGAAAGACACAGGTGCCCAGTTTCATTGTGCTTCTGAAAAAGAGTAATTCATAAAAATAAGATTTCTGCATTTATGTGAAAAACTTTGAAAATTGTCTATTCATATTGAAATAGACTCCTGACTAAGATTTCATATCATTAAAACATATTCTGTAAAGAGTTAAGTAGTCTCATACTGCTACTGTTGACTGACTTTGTTCCTCTGCAGTTATGCTAACTCTCCTGTTAAATATTTGCAGTATATTTAAAAATAAATTTTAGGATATAAAATATTTATTTTCTCTATTACATAAGATTATTTTATAGTATCATTAAAATATTTGACTATATTTAGGCATATAATAGATTTAGAAATTTAAAATCTTGTCATATTTCAAATCTATATTAATTTGTCAACATTTTGCATACTACCTCTTAATAAGCCAAAATATTCAAAAATTACATACATTAATTAATGTACCTAATGCTAATTTTTAATTTTATTAATCTAAATTATGTATATATATTTCAAAACTGATATTCACATGTATTCACTATAGCTGACAATGCATGATAGAGATCTATACTCAGCATTGTCTTAGGAGGAGAGTTAATGTTCTGTAATATGCAACACCTCCTTCCTTTGCTGTGCTATCTCCATATTGATCTCTTTATGATTTTCCTCAGCTGCAATCTGGAGTTAATAAATTCAACTATTTTTTTTTAATTTTAAATTTTCTTCATACAGACTTATTTGTATATGTATAGTTAAGACCCTTCATTTCCCTGTTCTTCCCCCTCCCCCTCCAGTGGCTCCCACTTTCCTTTTGTTTCAAGTCATTGGTCAGTGATGGGCCTGTTGTTTTTTTTCTTTTTAATGGTGTAGTGTCTTTTTCCTGGGTGATAACCTGTTCTTGGGGGACTTGGTGGCCCATGCTGCTTCGAATTCCATGGATGTCTTAGTAGCAAGTATTTATTCTGATCACATGTGAACCCTTGTTGGTCAGTTGAGGTTCAGTTGTGTCACCCTTTGCTCCTGTCTTCTCTATTGCAAAACTTCCTCTAATGGAGGAGATTCTCCTGTTCTCCAGACCTGTGTGATCACAGGGATTCTTGCCGCCTCATTCATGTCAGTTTTCTCCTCCGTTCCAGCATTTGTTCCATGTTGCTGTTTCCCGTCCTTATGGTTCTGGTGTCTGGGGCTGGGCTCCAACACCCATCCCTTTATGGTAGAGAGGTTCTTTCAATGGAGGCCAATTCCTTTCAGTGGTAGGCCCAGTTCCACTCCTCTCCCTCTGTTAGCAGTTGTTCTGTAGGCATGTCCCTTTCTTTATGGCCTTCCTCTCCTTTTCGGGAAATGGAGTGTCTTGTTGCTGTTGATGATCAACTATTTCTAAATGGATTTATTTTTTGTAGCTCTACCATGTACAAATGACTCAGCATTGGATCTGGCACAATGAATGTATATAATATATTAAATATTATAATTGCTATGAGAATCACACTGCAGAATAGACAAAGCAGATTCTATAACAACTGATAGAAGAAAAATCTGGAAAATCATGGGCTATTTTTTTGCAAAAATAATTTTTCTTGTTAGCAATTTGTGATACAATTGACAAAACAGAATTTCTACTTATATATGGCAAGCAAATATAATGAAGGGATATATAAGTAGCATTTTGGAAGATGATGCACAATCTATGTTTAGGTGTATACATATACATACATAAATAAATATGTTTCTTTGACATTCAAAAGATAAAGTAAAATGGAACAATTTCTTGAAAAATATGGTACTAGAATATTATGATAGGGTGAACAATAGGAAAATCAATTTAAGATTGACTTTTTTTGAGAAATTGCATTGAAAAGCAAAAATTTGCTTTTCAGAATGCGAAGAAGAGAATTGCCAATTCAGATTTTTTGATTAGGGCAGACCAAATAGAATAAAGAGACTCTATATGAAGAGCAGGCCTGGCATGTTTAAAAATAGAAGGTAATTTGACATATTAGCACAACTAAGGTGAAGAGTAGTTAGGGTATGAATTCAGAAAGGTAATGATCCAAATAACATGGGCCTTGAGATCATTACATGACTTTGGTATTTAGTTAAAGTGAAATATGGAGTTATAGCAAATTTGGGAGTAGCTGGGCATGATCTGTGTGTGGTTTAAGGGATCTGCCTCAATGATAAGAAATTGTAAATGAGCAAGTATAGAAATAAATGTTCTGATTAGAAGGCAATGGCAATGGTGCAGCCATATCATGATGGTGATGTCTCAGACTGGGGGAATTGTGATCACATGCCTTATTAATTTTTATTTCTGATGTGAGCAAATGGGGACAGAAATAAATCAAGAATAATATGAATTATGCTATTTTGATATGAGCATCTGGAAGAATGGATTTGCTTTAAAATAAAATTGCCCCTAAAGAATTTTAAAATGGTCAGTAAGAAGATATATAATAGACCTATTAGTAAAGATATCAAGCAGGGCCAGGCACGGTGGCTCGTGCCTGTAAGCTTCAGCATATGAAGTGGCCTAGGCTAGGGACCGGGGTTCGAGTTCTAACCAGTGCAACGTAGTGAGACCTAGTTCCCCAAAAATAGCTGGGTGTGGTGGTGCGTGCCTGTAATCCCAGCTACCTGGGAAGCTGAGGCTGGGGTTTGCCTGAGTCTGTGGTACCCAGGGCAACGGGAGCCTACAATTCCACGGGCAAAAATAGTGAGACCTAGTCTCTTAAAAAAAAAGAGATATCAAGCTGGCAATAAGTGTGGGAATCTTCAGACCCCCTCAAAATATCTTGGCTAGAATAAACATACAGATATCATTGACCCATAGATTAAAAAAAAAATCCCTTGAGAACAGAAATAACAAAGAGAGAGATCAAACATATCAGCAAATGAAGAATAAATAAACAAAAGAGTAAACAAAGGAAACTGGGAAGAAACATCTAGTATGATTTTTAAGGAAATGAAGATGCAGTACAATCCAGGATCCAAAGAAAAAAATATATTAAGGAAAGGGTCAAATGTCAGGTCAGGTAAACCAAGATTGAATGTTGGAGGTTGAAGCTATCAATATGCAGGCCATTCATGATCTGGAAGTGAACAGTTGGAATGGTTACAGTTAAGAGTACATATAAAGGGTAATAGTGAGAAGCAAACTGGAGACAGAGAAACCAGCTGTTCGTCAATATGGAATGGCAGAATACATGAGTTTAAATTCTAGTAAGCATATATGGTTTCATCCCATAGCTTACGTGGCAAAGAGAATTTTATTTTTCAATCATAATGGACATTATCAGGAGGAACTTAAAAGCATACATTGTAGGTCATAAAACATATTTTAATTCATTAATTTATATTGTATTTTTTAAGATACTGGTAGTTTATAACATTGAACTTGATTCAGACAGAGATAGAGACTTTCTCTTTTCTGACTCATCTAACTACAACATAATCACCACTAAAGCTCTCAATTCTCCACCTCATAGTCTAGTGTGAGACTCCCTTCACATTGTGCTTCCCACTTTCCCCCCCCTTCTCCTTCTCTCTTTTCTACTGACATTTACAGTCAGATTTCTAGGGGTTGTTTTGATTTAAACAGTTTCTTTGTTTTGTGTCTATGTTCTATGTGTGCAATCATCCCTCTTTGTCTTTCTCTTTCACACTTTGCTTAGCAGAATCTCATGCAGTATGTGCATGTTGTCACAAGTGGCAAGACTGCAGTGTTTTACAGTTGAGTGGTAGGTAGTAGCATCTAACTGCTATGGGTCATTCAGATATATCACTCACCTGCTTTTGCTCATTCTTTTTTTTTTTTAGACTAGGTCTCACTATGTTGCCCAGGGTTGTCTTTGACATGTGGACTCAATGATTACCAACTTCATCCTCTCAGGTAGCTGGGATTACAGGTGCACGCCAATGCGCCAAGTGGTATTTGCTCATTCTTAATTTGAATCCTTTTAACTTCCCTTACTACTTATGAATATAATACTTATACTTCTAAAACTAGATGAAATGTTAACATCTATTGGGTTCTTCTGCAACCCCCTTACATAATTCTGTAAAAGTAATATTAAGCTTGCTCATGTCTCTTTATCTGTTTAGTAAGCAGTTCCCACAATCTTCCATGTGAAAATGTCTATTTCAAATAAATTTCAAGTTTGTTGAGATTAGAAATCATATCTTGAACATCCTTTCTGTCCTAGAATGTGTAATAAAGTACTTTGTGTATCGGTTAAAATAACAAAATTTTGGTAAGAGCAACATCAAAATGCCTTTTTCTCACTGATCGGGAAATCTATTCCTTTTATTAAATAAAACAATTACTAAGATATCTTGTTTGGCTTAATGTGTAGAGATATTTTCACTACATAGTGCTAACTTCAGCATTTTCTAAATTAAAATGTGATAGATAAATTAAAAAATTCATAAAAATATTAGCAAGCTTTTTAGGTACAATAAAGTAGTTCACAACTGATGTGATAATGAAACGTTCAACATTTTATATAACTGGGTCAACTATTTTTCCTGGCCTTCACTCTCATTTGATTTCCTAGATTTTTATAATTTTTCTCTGCTCATTATCACCTACCTGCATTTTATGCCTAATAGAAATGAAAACAACTCCGGGGTGAATTTAAGAGTTGTTATTTGCTTATTTCCTGAAACCTTTGGCCAGACGTTGGTTAGAAATATGATCACTAATGACTGCAGTAAGATCAGGGGTTATTTAGAATTTCATTCACTCAGATTCTACCATTTCCCATTTTTAAGGATTACTGAGAGTTGAATGAATCATGAAATGACGTCCCACCGGTATATCTAAAATGGTTCCAGTGAATGAGAGAGTTAATATTCCGAGGCCACATCTATGTGCAACATCAGAATCAAATACTTTATAGTTAAAATGTCCTCTTTGGATCCTTTGAAAGCGAAGTTTGACACAATTGACAATATATATCATGTATTCAATTCAAAGTGGTCATTAAGGTTTTTAAAAGTTTATTTAAAAAATCCACTTAGAGTTATCAAATAGGAGAAGGATTTGTATTTGTTATTTTTATGGAAGTAATAAAATATTTTACTTTTTTTCTTGCATTCTAATAAATCACTATTGTGTTTGTCTTTTAAAAATAGCTATTCTTTTAATTAATATATAAATGAGGCTTATAAATAAAAGAAAATATAAGCCAGGCACAGTGGCATAAACCCAGCCTATATTCCCAGCTACCTGGGAGGCTCAAGCTAGGGATCACGTGAGTCCGTGGGTTCGAGACTACCCCGGGGAAAATAGTGAGACCTAGTCTCAAAAATAAACAAAAAAATGAATGAATGAATGAATGAAAACATAACACTAAAATTTTAACTGTATTTTTGAAATCTCAGTTACTTTCTGGTACTTTCTACTGTATTTAAAACAGGATATCTGAGTTTGTACTAAATATAAATTATTGATCATCAAATTTTCTGACTTTTACAATTTTATCTTCTAGTCTAATATATGTGATGACAAAGTCTATTTTAAATGCTTTTAGAGGTATTTCCTTATTTGATCTTCTCTATATAGATATTATGAAAAAATCAGGGCATATTATTATTATTTCTTTTGTCTTAGAGATAAGAAATTTTTGGCTCATTAAGCAGTAATAGCAGAACATAAACTTGAATTGTATAACTGAAATATGATTTTTTTCTACTACCCACATCTGATTTGGTCAGTGATATTCTCACACTTGGGTATTAAATCATCTCTTTAAAAAAGTCGAGTATAAATTTTGAATAAAATGCCACTGGTAAAATTGGCATGTTTGTCCTTTCTGGAGTCTATAGATCGTCATATTTATAGGTGTATGTTTTAATCATGTGTGTGCACATTTACATATATGTGCAAACACATATATGTGCATATATATGCCACATACCCAGGAAAATTTATGCAATTCAATATTGTAAATAAAATTGTTTTTTATAAATTTCTAAAGCACTAGCATCTTACTAGGTATTCTGAATTTCAAGCACCACTTAAATTTGCAATATTTATATATAATTGTATGTAAATGTGGATCCTTTCTCTAAAGAAGCTTATTACCCTGTAGTGGAAGAAGTGTTTTCCAAAAATACATTTTTGAAAAAAATAAAATGTATTTTTACTTTTAACATTTAATAATGAATTTCTGAATCTACTTTGGGAATTGGCATTACTTTTGTTGCTTCTTTGGGGCTAGGAAATAAGATAACAAAGCACTAGAGATTTGTATTAACGTAAATATTTAGACAAAAAGTTAATTAAGCTGATTAAGTTTGAGTCATTGTAATACTTCAGCTACCGATGGCTATCAAATACCTTTACAAAAATCAAATGACTTGTAGAAATATTATTCTTTGATTGGCTTTATTTATGATTATTGTTTAAATAAAATGATACAAAGTCGGCCACGGTGACTCGTGCCTGTAAGCTTCAGCCCATGAAGTGGCTGGGGTTAGGGATCGCGGTTCGAGTCCTGCTCGAGGCAACACAGTGAGACCTAGTCCCCAAAAAATAGCTGGGCGTGGTGGCACGTGCCTGTAATCCCAGCTACCCAGGAAGCTAAGGCTGGGGATCACTTGAGTCATTGGTACCCCGGGCAACGTGAGCCTGCAGTTCCACGGACAAAAATAGCAAGACCTAGTCTCAATAAATAAATAAATAAATAAGCAAATGAATGAATGAATGAATGAATGAATGAATGAATGAATGAATGAATGAATGAATGAATGAATGAATGAATGAATGAATGAATGAATGAATGAATGAATGAAAGAAATACAGGCATAAATCAATCCCTTCATATACCAACTCCCACCTACCTGTATCTAATCTTAGGATAGAATTACAGCATTCACAATGCAGGATGATAGAGTGATTCATTATATGTCTTACCTCCTTAGAATTCTGTACTTTGGGTGCATAGTCTATAATGACTATCAGCATTCAAGTTCTACCTTATGATAACTTTTATTTAAATGTAAACAAATTGTAAAAGAAAAAGTTAAAACATCACTTTTGCATGTAACATGATAATATAAAATGACTATCCCAAAGACATTAGTAAAAGCCATTTAGACATAATAAAGGAATCAAATAAAGCAGCGAGCTACAAAAATTCAGTAAAATGAAAACCTGTTGCATTACTCTAGGCAAATAATATACTTGCACAAAAAAAGAAATCAAGAAAAAATAACTCATTTACAGTGACATAAACATATTAAATACTCAAGAATAAATTCAATCAAAGAAGTAAAAATACCTATAAATTAAAATATGTACAGCATTGTTGAGAGGGAAAAAAAAGACACCAAAAAATGGAAAAAAATCTATGCTCATGGATTAGAAGGATTAACATTGTTAAAACAGCAATATTACCTAATTTAATATACAAATATAATACAATCACTATTAAAAATGCAGTGGGCTTTTTACAGAACTGAAAAAAAAATCTTAATTCTGATAGGAAATATAAAAAGAAGTATCAATACTCATAACTTTTAACTATACTACAAAGTTATAATAATTGAAATAGACTGGTATTGGAATAAAGGTTATCTATTGACTAATGAGAATTCAAAGCCTGAAAACCCCATATCCACAATAACTAGGTTATGACAATGAGATGAGAGCATACATGGAGAAAGGGGAAATTGCTTCAACAAATGGCACAGGGAAAACTGAACAGCCCTTTGCAAAATAATGAAAACAGATCACTATCTCACTAACATTAATTCAAATTGAATTGATTTGGTTGTTAGCACTTGAAACCATAAAAAATAAAAACATAGACTAAACATAAGCAATCCATTCCTTGGCATCCATTTTATAACTTTGGGGACTTCACTCCAGTGGCAAGAAAAATGAAAGCAAATAAATAAAGGGGACTATATCAAACCAAAATTTTCTGCACAGCAAAAGAGACTTGCAACAAAATGAAAAGTCATCCTACTGAATAAAAGATATTTGGACATCATATGTCCAATAAATGGTTGCTCTCGAAAATATATAAGGAACTCATAAAACTCAATGATAAAAAAACAAACATCACAATTAAGAAATGGACATGGATAGTAATACACAGTTATCCAGATAAAATACAGAGATAGATCATCTCTTATTACTGTGGAAATGCATGTCAAAACAACAATATAAAATCACCTTACACCCATGAGAATAGCTATTATCCAAAAGATAAGTTAAATTAAGTATTAAGATATAAGAGTGAACATTTACATAGTGTTAAAGGAATTGAAAATTGGCACAGACTTTATGGAAGGAATTATGAAGACTGCTTAACAAAGCTAAAAATGAAATTCCATTTATCTAATCCTCCCATTCCTGGGTTTTATCCCCCAAAGTACAAAAGCACTTATTCAAGGATATTTATGCATCCCTTACTTATCAAAGTATTATGAAAATAGCCAAGAGTTAAAGCAAATTTAAAGGATCTCAAGCTGACTGGACCAAGAACAATGGAATACTACTCAATTACTACCAAAAATGATGAAATATTTCTATTTGTAATATGGATTGACCTAGTAGTATTACAATTAATAAGTCAGAGGAAGATAGGCAGTATATTGTTTTCCTTGTTCCATACATGTGGAATGTAGAGAAACCAAATAAGTGAATTAAATATAACAAAATAAATTTAATACTACAAGACCAATTAGTGGTTACCAGAATGAAAGGAGGAAAGGAGTATGTAAGTTAATTAAAAAACAATCAATTGCATAATGAAGGATAGAATTGAATGTTTGGTTGTGATTTAATGTAGTATATACAGATGTCTTTTTTTAATGACATACTACTGAACCATTAACAGTATGATATAAATAATGGTCACAATGTTTAAGTAATGCTACTATATTACCTCAATAAAAGTAAATATATTAATGAAATATATAGAAAATAAAGTAGAGATAGCATTCTATTTAAGAAAATATTTTGGAATAAGTTATTTTTTAAATCTTGTTTGAGATCATTTATTGAGTTTTTTTTTTCTATTGTACTATATGGTAAGTTCCTTACTTTAGTGAGTGAAATATCTGTTCCCCTTTACCATTTAATACAATGCACTTAGAACTACATTTTTTTCTGTAAAAGTTTTGAGAGCAGAGTCCACAAAGTTATAAAGTAGTTTTTAAAAATCTAAATTTGACTCACTTTTATATCTGCTATATTGAATCCTAAAATTACAGAAATTTCGCATGTTCAGTATAAAATCATTAAATGTAACTCCATGTAATTTTCTTTTTTCAAACTTTGTGGAAACATTAAATAACCAATCAAAAGAGATAGGTGCTTTCCTGGCATAGCTGGTAATTTACCCCATTATTTGATGTCTTCATGTACCATAATACTACTCCTAATTTAAACTCTATCCTATTACTAATATAAAACCTCAACTCTCTTTGATATAGAGACTCTTTTTGATATAAAAGTCATAAAGATATGTATATATATTTTATTTTCTCTTATTTATCATTTATATATGTATCATTTTATGAAATTTTATGAAATTATTAAATTCAAAATACCTTTCTGTAGATAACATTTAATTTTGACTTTTTATTGATTCAGATAATTTTTAACTTTGCATTTTATACCATCCACATTTAATAAAATTAGTGCTATGTTTGCATGTAGGTCTACTATTTCGTTATTTCTTTCCTCTGTCTTCACTATATTTGTCCCCTCTGTTTTCCTTTCTCCTTTTTTGGTGGGATGGGAGTAGAGGTCAGAGCAAGTAGTCTATCTTTAATTAATCCATTTAAGTAAGTCTTTTTAGATTTTTAATTATATCTCCTAGTATAGCTCTTGCTATTGTTATTGTTCTTGGTCTTACATATGCGTAGTGATCACTAACAGTCTACTTATATTCATATCTTACCACTTTAAGTGGATATAAAAGCATTATTACCCCAAAGTTCATGTATATAACATTTGGGCACATATATTTCAATATATACAGTGACTATATATATATTTTAAGCAATATACATATTTTAATGAAGTGAAACAGAAAAAAAGTTAAATTGGTTTTCCTATTCAAGAGTTTAACAATTTTTTTTCCTTCAGTAATCATAGTCCATATTTCCCTCCAGTATCATCTCTTTTCTTCCAGAATAATTCCATCTAGACCTGATTTTATAGTTCACATATCAGTGATAACATTCTCAGTTCTCCCTGTCTAAAGCTGACTTTATTTGCC
Source organism: Uropsilus gracilis (assembly GCA_004024945.1). NCBI lineage: Eukaryota > Metazoa > Chordata > Mammalia > Eulipotyphla > Talpidae > Uropsilus > Uropsilus gracilis. The sequence goes on from PVHY01009642.1 coordinate 53,429, forward strand.
TTCAGTTCTGGAGATTTTTCTGTAGTATATGGAATTCTGTATAGATAATTCTTCTATTTGTATCACTTTAAATGTGCATGGTTCTGCTGTATTCATAGATCAGATATTATTAACCATTTGAATCATTGTTCCACTACATCAAATTAATCAACTTTTTTAGCAGTTTTCAATATTTTTCTTGGTCATAAATTTTTGACACTTTGATTTTGTTTTATTGGAATGAAGAATGAATTACTTTTCAATTTTCTTATTTAGAGTCATCAAGCTCTCTTGAATCTGTAAATTATTTTACCACATTTGGGAAGATCTCAGATATCTTCAAAGACATGTTCTTTTCTATTCCAGGTTCTTTTGCTTCTTTTTATAACATCCCTGGCATATATATTGGACTTTTAAAGATGATTTTATTTTCTGTCTCTAACAAAAGTTTTTTTCTCATTTTCTTACAAACTGATTAGTGCTCATAGTCACAGATGTTTCTCTGTCATTCTTTTTCTGCTGTTAAGCCCAATTAATATGTTTTTATGGTTTCAATTATGTTTTCATTTGTCCTCTTTTACTTAGTTTCCATATTTCCATTTTTTATCAATTGCATTTATTAATTTGTATGATTATGCTACTACTTTGAATTACTTGATAATTGCAAACTTTGTGTCACATTTAGGTTGGTATCTATTTTTTAATTTTCATTTGGGGATTAGATTCTCTGGGTTCCTCATATGCCAAGTAATTTTGTATTCTAAATATATTGATATTTTGTGTATATAGTACTAATTTTAAATCTTAAAAAAAGTGTATTGTTTTAACCAGCAATTCACCTATTTAAATTCATTAAAATAGATTTTCTGTTTTCACAAATTATATCCAACTTTTTTGGGTTGTGGTTTCAATGTCAATTGAATATGTGAAGACTTTGCAATACTATTTGCATATATTTGTATGTGGTTGATATGTTAGTGAACAGCCTGAACTTGGACAGGGGATACAATGTCACATTTAATGGGAGAGAGGGGGGAATGCATCTGTACAAATGTCCCTGGAACTGGAAATATTAATCCTTCATTAATATTTACTTTGTACCAGGAAATGTTCCTTTTCTGAAATTTTGTTTAGAAAATGATATTAAATTTGAAATTACTAAAATACATTTTTGAAAGAGCAACTGAAATCTCCATATAAAAAATTAACAATTCAGTATGTGTTATAATTGAATAATCTATAAGAGGTAGTAAATTTTGTTTTGAAAAATACATGATAATAAGGTAGGTTTTTGACTGCTCAACCAATAAAGACATAACTGGTGACTACTGTGGAAATACAACATGGGATTTTCAAATACTTAGGAATACTTTAATACATACTAAATACATAGAACACCAACCCTACGGTGGGTTGGGGGTGATGAAAAGTAGTAAGGGACATTTTGAAATAATTATCCAAAGATTTAAATGATATAATTGATTTTTTCTCCTTTTTGCACATGGACAATACAGTAAACACCCCTGGCAAGGCTTACAAAGAAAAGAAGAGAGAAAACTCAAATAAACAGGATCATAAACGAAAACAGAGATATTACAACAGACCCAGAAGAAATCCAAAAGATAGAGACTACTACGAACATCTATATGCAAACAAAAACAACAACCTGGAAGAGATGGACAAATTTCTGGAACAATACAGTCATCCAAAATTGAACAAAGAAGAAATAGAAAACTTAAACAGGTCAATCACAAGCAGTGAAATTGAGGCAGTCATCAGAACTCTCCCTAAAAACAAGAGCCCAGGTCCTGATGGTTTTACAAATGAGTTCTACCAAACATTCAAAGAAGAACTAAC
>PVHY01009643.1:0-55356 GCA_004024945.1 Uropsilus gracilis
CTATTTTTTTGGAACTAGGTCTCGCTACGGGCCCCAGGCGGGACTCGAACCGCGATCCCTAGCCCCGGCTGCTTCATAGGCTGAAGCTTACAGGCACAAGCCACCATGCCCGGCCAATTTGTGCATACTTTCAAGATTCACAGACAGGTATGAAGAGATGTTATGTGGAGTTGTAGGTAGTTTCCTCTTAGTGTTTTAAGACGAACCTCTTGGTATACGCTTTGACCCCATCCTTTCTTATCTCTGACTTGCATCAGTGACATTACTCTTTTATGCTCTGCTTTCTCCTGGACCCTTCCCTCAGATTATATTATAAATATAATAGAAATATTATAGATAACAACTTAATGTATATTCAATTTTCAGAATTTTGTTAGTATAAATTCTCAGGAAGAGTGAAAATACTGAAATGTACCATTTTTCTGGTTCTTTTGCTATTAATTTCCCTGTTTATTTCCATGGCACTTTAAAATGCTGTTCTGCTTTGCTTCATACAGCATGCACCCTTTCTTCTTGGCTTCTATAGCGCCATTCCCATTTCTTGTTTGACTCTTCGTTCTTGCCTTTATTGCCTTGACCTCTTTTTTTCCCCTCCCACATCTCTATTTTGTGTATTTTAATTGTCATCAATGTATGTAGTTTCCAAAGGGAACATTTTCCAGGCTTACAGTAAAACAGAGAGACCCCCTTCCCCTCATCCACTTACTATCTGTTCCTTAGGAACATCCTCTAGCCACATTTTAACATTTTGCCAAATAGTATGCCTGCATTACTCTTTCTTGGTTTAGGTGAATAATGAATTTCTGCTTTGGGAGAAGAGGATCTATATCTCACACACTCTCTCCCTTCTCATCATGACTGCATTTTTTTTTTGGTTAAGTCACTTGTCAGCACTTCCATTCTTATGATGGCAAACACTGTTTCACAGCTGACCCTATAATTTTTTTTAATGATTAAACTTTTTTCGCATCTTTTGTTTGCCCTAGACCTGTGTGCTTTGTTAACACTTCCTTAGGTGTTATGAATGTGTCATCAGTCAGTGCTGTGTTTCTCAGCAGGCATTTGCATCTTTTCTCCACATGTTTGAGTGGGCCAGCCCAGAGCCCATGCTCTGTTCCAGGTTGACTGCTGCCCAGTATTCTGTTGAGAGATCTGAGGTCATCTCTTAAGTCTGAAAAGTTACAAAGTCATGCCTTGGTATGCCCTTTCTTCAGTCATGTCCTTGATTAAGAAGATAGATCCTCAGTAGAGCTTTTGAATATGGAAAGTCAGTCCTTTAATTCTGGAAAAATCTCTCATATATACTCACATGCCTTTTTTTTTTTTTAAAGAACTACCTCTTCCTTTGTTCTTCTAGAACTTCTGTTACTTTGATTGTTGCTCCTATCTTTTAGTTCATATCTTTTTGTCTTTGATCTACTCTGAGAGCCTTTATTTTTCTATTACTGCATTTTGTTTCCATGGGTCCCCTTCCCCATTAAAATAACATCTTTTTTTAAAATTATTTTATTTCTTTTTTAATCCTGTATTTCTATACTTGAATAGTTTTCATTTTTTTAAATTCATTTTATTGATTTGTCACAATTGTGCATTAATTGAGCCCCCCTCCTCCCTCCATATTCCCCTCTGTATCCCCCCTTCAGTCACTCCTCCCATTTTTCTGCAAATTGTTGTTTGGTTAAGTTGATGTTTAGTTGTTGGTTGTTTGGCCTGTTGTTCTCTTCCGATATATGGTAAGTGTGTGTGTGGTTTTTTGTTGTTGTTGTTTTATTTTTTGGTTTTTTGTTTTTTTGTTTTTTTACCCCGGGGCTTTGCCACTTCACTAACATTTGTTAACTATTCTGATCTTTTGTGCTCTTCATCTCCCCTGCCTTCTTCCCCCTCCTCCTCTCTCGCTTCATGGTTCAGTCCCATTGGTTGTTTTCATAAAATAACATCTTCTTATGAGTGTAATACTTCCACTTATTTTTGAGAATACTATAGTTCTTAAAGTCCTGCATTGTCTGTTTTCTTCAAGTCTCTTTTTGTCTATTAGGGTTGACTACTGCTTTTACCTTTCTTAAAGAAGGTTTTCTCAAGGCTCAGGCTGTTCTGAAAGTCTGTCTGGTTAAGAGTGAGGGACATTCATGGGTGGCCCTTGACCTGGGACTCTTTCTCCTCATTTTTCAAGGCCTGGCCCCTGTCAGGTCTCACTCCTCTCTGTCTTCATCACTCAATTTGTTCATTTGAAAATGGGACTGATGGTAATACCAACCACCAGGGTTGTCATGGGATTAGATGAATTTAGAATTGCATCTGGCGTGTAGATGCTCCACTTAAAGGGTTGTTTTTATAAGTACCTGGAATGAACCAAACCATCATCATTTCTCATGTGAGTTATCCTCACCACTTCCATGTTCCTCAGAACTTATAGTGGTGCCTGTTACATAGAAGATGCTTAGTAAATGTTTGTTGACTGAATGAATAATGTATTGGGTGGGACTTGTTGACTCATGGTTGTCATATCACAGAAGGGTATTTTCAATAGGAGATAGCCGGCCCCTGTACTCTATTTTTTTGGCCCCTATACTCTTTAAATTATCTATTGGTCTTTTACCTAGGACTGGACATCTACTTGTCTGGGGACACTAGGTTGCTTTGAATTAAATTGTCATTGAGTTTATTTTTTTGTATAGTTTAAAGGTTTATCAATAGAGAAGTATCAGGTAGGAAACCCTAGGGAATCTTTCATTTATTTGCTTTAGCACTTTGCCAAGGTCAGTGTTGTAAGCAGTTTGTTTTAGTTATGAAGATAGTACTTAATATTTTGACCATATGCAAAAGTAGACAGAGGTATAATGGATTGTCTGTTTCCATCCCCCAACCTCAGCCATCCCTATGGCCAGTTTGACTGCATCCATCTTATCATCTGCTTCCTCTCTGATGAGAGAACTTTTAAAGAGGTATTACCTCACAATTTGTTTTATGTGTGTTAATTAGCAAGAACTTAAGTTAGACCTTAGGACCCTAGAAAAGTTCTGAGGCCAGGGGATCTGTGAGGATGTTGTAGGATGTTAAAGAACAAGGTAGAGATATTTTACTAGGAAGTAAGGAACACAAGGGTCGTCTATCCTTTTTGGCAGAAATTACTTGGTCACTTACTGTCATTGACTTACTACACATTTCTGCAGATATCAGTGGGAATGAGAATTATCTAGAAATACAGAACTGTCCTTTCCCCCAGACAGTAGCAGTACCCTTAAGGGACCAGTTTGGGGAAAGATACTTTATGAAACTGGTCATCAGTGTTAGCTTCTGGGATCTGTTTCAAAGCTGAATTCCAGGCCTGTTGGAAGGCTTGATTGTTTCAAACATCTGAGTACTGTGGATTACTGTACAACTTAAGCTGTGCTCGCAGGTCTTAGGTAAGATTCTAGTTCATAAGTTACTGTTCTTCCTTGTTTTCTTGGAGTGCAGGGGCACAGTATTCTGGCGAAAGACTTTTAAATCAGACATTCTTTTGACCAAACTCTGCCCCTTCTTCTCTGGTAGCCTCCATCTTAGTAAGCATTTTTCAAGTTGAAATGAAATGAGCCTTTGGTAGCAGATTTTCATTGTGTAGATTGGGAGAAACAACACCTTTGTATGAAATGATCTCATTCACAGGTATACAGTCAGCACTCAAATTACATAACCTTTCTGCAAGTATGAGAGAACAGTTGGGTGGCTGACCTTGAAAATCATTTTTTGAACAAGAACACGTCACTTAGCAGGCAGTGCAATTTGTTTTTCTAGGCTGTTGATATTCTGACTTAGGGTTCTTTGTGGAATCTCTGATTCATTCACTAGATCATCAATGCACTATTTCCTCTTCTCTGTGCTTTGGGTAAATTTGGTGCTAGGCTTCATTTTCCCTTTCTATTATTAGAATACACTAGGGAGATACAGATGATTTTAGGTTATTATAAGTAGATGTATTGTTACATTAAGAAGCAAGGAAAGCAATTTGGTGATTTAAGATTCTGTGTACAGAACCTTTATGATAGATGGTTTTGTAATTTTTAGGTTTTTAAATAAAAATGTGTGATTTGCAATGATTGTCTAATCTTTTTTTTCTGCCAAGTAGTATGATGATTCATTTTTCTAAGTCTCTGGGAAACAAAGCTACTTGTTAGACTGTTAGAAAAGGAAGATGACTTACTGGTCTTACTCTCTTCTGTGTTTTAGAAGTAGACTTCATGTCTGGACTAGTTTGGTGCCACCAAGTTTCCTTTCCTAGTCAACTCAGTTTTCATTGTCAAATAGACACATAAATCTCCTACGTGAATTTTGTGAGGAAACAGAAGTGTCATGTCCACGTTCAGCACTTACTTTAATGGTCATACAGTCCTTCCCCTTCCCAAACCACCATGTCCTGGGAAGTCAAAGAGGAAGGCCTCTTGTACTTGTTCCTTGTACTGTTAAGAATGGGACCCCTGCCAGTGGGAATGGTGTTCTTAAATTAATATAGTCACACATTATTATGGACTTAGTTAAACACCCCTCTTCTCCGGTGTCACAGAAGGTGATTGTGTGTGGAGATCAGCCCTTCAAGTACTATGTTAAAATAAGGCTATTACGGTAGACCCTAATTCAGTATGGCTGTATTCTTATAAGAAGAGGAATTTGAACACAAAGAGAAATTGGGGGATGCTCGCCCATCATGTGAGGACACTGTGAGAAGAGGGCTGAAATCCATTTCTGTTCAAACTATTCAAGGTGTAGTCTTCTGTTATGGTGAACCTAGCAGACTAAGTGTTCAAGCAAAATTAGTGTTCAGACTCAGAATTAGACCTGTGTCTTAGATGGCATTTTCTAAGGGTTTTCTGTAATCAGTGTCAGAGTGGAGGTTCAGGGGACTTGGCCAACCAGCACTGGAGCGCCACTCAAGTGCTAGGCTTTCTCCTTAGCCCTACTCTGCCAAGGGCTCCCTCAGAACAGAGGGTGCTGCTGTGTCCCTTCTTCCTCTCTGACTTCTCACTCTGACAGCTTCCTTTGAAATGAGACTATGTAAAGAATATGGTGTGTGTCAGTAAATGGAATCATAAGAGAATGTAACGGGTGAAATCCACTTTTGAAGATAATTTGTTTTAAAGAAAACAACCTAATAGTTACACAGCTAAACATGAATTGTGAAATGGGTAAATAAAGAATCTTTGTGGGTGTTCTCTGAGACTTGGGGAATAAGCGATAAACTATTAATAGTAGGAAGGGAGAGAACCACCCCAGTACCACCTCAATGTGTGAGGGTATGATTAATGCTGTAGGAAAACCTTTGCCAAGTAAGAGCATAAAATGACTGATGGAATGCTACTTTTATAATGTTACTTGTTTGACCCTGAAAAGATAAGTTTATTTTGTTAACCCCTCAGTTAATTATGGATTACTCTCCACTCCTTCCTCCCACCCCTCGCTTATCTCCACTCCCTTGTTTGTGCCCCTCAGTTTCTGTGTCTCACTTTTTCCTCCCCCACCCCCATATCACTGAATGTCAGATGCTGTCCAGCTGGACAAGTTGCTGGGGAGTCCACAGACCTGGTCCCCAATGCCATTCAGCTTTCATTCTAGTGGGGAAGACAGATGGACATTTGACGTATAGTGTGACTGTTTCCACTAGGGGGAGACAGGGTGCATTGGGGAGAAAGGGGGGAGAGAGTCCAAAGGCTAGAATTCTAGCCTCTGGGAGGAACCTCAAGGACAGTTTCCAAATTGATATTTAAATGGTGAGTATGAATTGGAGTGGGGAGTGTGTCAGTGGGAGAGCTTTTGGTTAGTAGGGAATGTAAACTTGATGCTGACGTGACAGAGGCTCTAACTGGAAGAACTTAGAGGGTTTGTTGTAGTTGTAGTACAGTTAAGGCAGAGTAAGGGGAACGGTGGCTAGAGTTGTCACCAGTAGCTAAGTGATAGGACACTGCGACTCCAGACTCATAAGGAGTTTGGATGTCCGGCTAAAGACTGGGAATACCTTGGTACAAAAGTCAAGACATAGACAAAGAACCATCCCTTCTGGCCCCACAGCCCCCAGGTACCCTCCCAGTAATGACCACTGTTTTCTCCCAACCAAGTTTAACTAGGCCCAACCTTGCTTAACTTCGGGGATCAGACAAGATTGAGCACTTCAGGCTGGTACTGCCGTAGACTGACTACTGTTTTCTAATGGTGCTGCTGGATGCACACTGGTGATATAGCCTGTTTTTGTCTTTTTCTTGTTTTCATTTAAGTATACATCCTAGTGATGTATGTCTTGTGTCTCCCCAAGTGTCTATGTTGAAATCCTAATCCCGAATATCTCTTGGATATAGAGTTTTTACAGAGGTAATCAAGTTAGGTTGTGTCCCAATCCAATATGACTGCATCCTTATGAAAGGGGGAGATTTGTACATAGACAAATTTGTACATAGTACATAGAGTGACAACAGTGTGAAGAGTACAGGGAGAAGAATGTCATCTGCCAGAAGCAAGGAGAAGACCTAGAACAGATCCTTCCTGCCCAGCCCTCAGGTGGAACCAGCCCAGCCAGGATATGGATTTATTGCCTTCAGAAACAGAGATAACGAAGTTTGATTGTTTAGACCACCCAGTATGTGGTGCTTTGTTTTAGCAACTCTAGCCACCTAATGCACACATAGATAGTAAGGATGTAGGTTATACACATAGATAGCAACCTAATGCACACATAGATAGACAAGGATGTAGGTTATACATTTTTTACATACTCTTTATTTTAATTGATGGGAAGAATTACCTATTTAACAAATGATAGACTTCAACATAAACATATACAAGATTAGACAGATGCTGTCATGAATTCTCATATGCCTTTCATCTTAAATTAATTTGAGACCATATTTTCAAACTACTTCCATCACTACCCCTCATACTATTTTGAAGCCAATTCCAGACATTGTTAGAGGTCACTTTTCAAAAGCTAAGAATGACTTTTAAAAGCAAAGCCACAACTGTTCCTGGGGCAGTAAATTGTGATTCAAGTAACACCTGTACGTTGTAATTGGTTAATCTGTCTTTTAAAAATCTCTCTTAATTGCTTCTCCATCTTTCTCTGTCATTCATCAGGTTTTCTCCCTGAATGTGGTAACCTGAGTTTTGCTTATTGCATTCTTGTGGTTGAGGATTTTTTTTCTGTGTGTCTTAGGTTATTTTTTTATTGTGGTAAAATAGACATAAAATTTGCCGTTTTTAAGTATACAGTTTTTGTGGTTCAAGTACATTCATGTTGCTGTGCAACTATCATCACCGTCTAGCCCCAGAACTTTTTCACTTGTCCAACTGAAGGTGTTCTCTGATGTTATTAAGCAATAACTCTCCCTTCTTATCCCTAGGGGCCCCTCTCTTTTTGTGACCACCATTCTGCTTTCTGCTTTCGTGACTCCAACCAGAGTTCTTTTGTGACTGGTTTATCTTGCTTACCAAAATATCTTCCACATCCTTCCATTGTATTGGAATTCCCTTCTATTTTAATATGAACACTATTTCATATGTGGATAAGACCACATTGTTATTTACCCACTATTTGATCAGTGGTCTCTTATATTGCTTCCATGTTTTGTCTGTTGCACACAGGTATACAACTAAATCCTTGAGTCATCTACTTTCACTTCTTTTGAGTACATAACCCAAAATTAGAATAGGGTCATATGTTAGTTTTATGCACAGATTTTTGAGGAATGGTCATTGAAAGGACAGCAAGGAAGAAAGGAAACAGGAAGCACCAATATGAAAGGACAGTGAGGAAATACAAAAGGACAACAGGAAGGAAAGAGAGACAAGGAGCCAGGCCAAGTAGAATTAAGAAGAGTTTATTGCCCTGAGCTCCTGGGCGAGGTTCACTAACGCATGGTAGGGGGTTAGTCTGAAGTTGCACCCATGTGAAGTTGGTCTCTCCTTTTATAGGAGCAGGGACATGAGGGGTGAGTCTTGCTAGTGTGAGGGGCAAGGTTAGCAGGCTGACAAGGTCGTTCTGGGTGAGGTGGGTGAGGCTGAAGGCAGTCTCAGCTGTAGCTGGAGGGTAAGACTTGGGTTAAGTGGTATCTATAATCCTCTTAAGGGTGGAGGCCCCCAGCGCCCCCAATCTGACCTTTCAGTCATGCCATTTTCCATACAGCTATACCATTTTATATTCCCAACAGCACACATTTCTAGTATCTACACATCTTTGTCAACATTTTCTGATTTTTATCTTTTTTCCTGACTCTTAAATAATAGTCATCCTAATTACAATAGGGGTGATATCTCACTATGATTTTGACTTGCTTTTCCTGGTGATATTGAACCTCTTTTATGTGCTTATTGATATTGGCCACGTATATATCTTTGGAGAAATGTTTGTCCAAGTCCTTTGTTCATTTTTTAAATTGGGGTTTGTTTGTTTGTTGTTAGTTTGTTTGAGACTAGGTCTAGCTATTTTTGCCCATGGAACCGCAGGCTTTCCTTGCCTGGGGTACACAGACTCAAGCAATCCCCTGCCTCAGCTTCTCAGGTAGCTGGGATTACAGGTGCATGCCACCACGCCCAGCTATTTTTTGGGACTAGGTCTTGCTGTGTTGCCCTGAATGGGACTCGAACCACGATCCCTAGCCCCAGCCGCTTCATAGGCTGAAGCTTACAGGCATGAGCCACCGTGTCTGGCTTAAATTGGATTTTGTTTTTGATTTGCTGCCTCAGGAATTTACTCAATGAAGTCAAGACTTGTACTCCATTAAAAAGTTTAAGTTCTATGATCTGAATCACAGCTGTCATGAAAAAACAAGAGATAAGAAGGTGATAAAAACCTCAGTTTGAGAAAAGGCCCAAGAATTTTGTCATCAGACTGAGCATTCAACTCAAAAGAGACTTCACCTGTTTGTCAAATGACTCTATTGCATCTGGCCACAATGGCAGAGAACTGTTTTCTAGAAGCTGCTGTAAATATATTCTGTGATTCACCAGTTTCCTGGATATCAGGATGCCAAACAGATGGCTCTTCAGCTGTTTAGCTGGCCCCCAAGTACAGACCAGAGACAAAGCAAGGGAAGACTGGCTAAGAAAATGCAGTTGACATAGGAGTTGTCAGACCATCCGCCCTTGGAGCAGGGGTTCGTACTGACACCCGTCACAACTCGGCTCAGTTGGTGATTGTACACTAGTCAGTGACCTGCCTCCCTTCCCTATATCTTGAGAATGGGGTATTCTGTTGCATTCTCAAGGGGAAGGAAGGGGGATTTAGTCCAAAGGAGGACATGCCACTATTGCCTTCACATAGGTTGATTCAGAACACAAAGGGGCTCTGGTTGATCGGGTATAAGTACCAGAACTAATTTCAGTGATGTGGTAAGATCTGCTGTTGCTGGGGAGGCAGCATCCAGCCCTAAAATCTGACTCAAATTGCTGAGCTGGAAAAAGTGAAAAAAACTTGCCACCAAGTGGAGTTCATTATACTGTTGAGTTTTCTGTACATATACATTCTCCTTAAAAAAAAAAGTTCAAATTTTCTGTTATTTTGCATTCCCCTCTTCCTTCTTCCTCTAATAGTATTTGTGTGCAAATTTAGATCAAGGCAAGTAGCTGTAACAAACACACCCATAGATGAGTACAAGTTCATTTCTCACCCATATCAAGTCCTAAACATGATCCTAGAGTTTCCAGCTCTAGGTTGGAAAGTGATGTTTTACACAGGATCCTTCTAAGAACAGGGTTCCTCCTAGCACGTGGCACTGCCATTCTCTCTTGGACCGGGTTATCTGTATTCAGTTGTATGTGAGTGGAACATGTTCATGAGGGATACACACATTTGTAAAAAGTCCTAACTGAGCATGCAAACATTGTGCCCAAATCTTGTGGTTTAGAACCTGGTCACCTGTAGTCACACTTAACTAGAAGAATGTTGGCAGATCCTAGCCCTATCTGGAAGAAGAGAAAGTAATTTGTGGTTGTTGGCTCAAATTCCCTCTACACCATGGCGCTGAGGAGGAGAGTCTTTACCACAACTGTCCCAGATGCCTCTAGCCTTTGCTGAGATGTGTCAACATGTCTTCAGCGTGTCTCTTCTGTTATCTGTCCCCACTTAAGCCATTTTGATGCAACTGTCTTAGTCTTTCTAGATCTGCATTCAGATCACTCCAGTGTGGGTTCAGTCCTGTGTCATTTCTCTGTGCTCATTTCTCACCTCAGGACATGTCTCCCCTAGGCACGTGGGGCTCTGAGTCTCCCCAAACCCAGTGCAGACTGTGTGGAACAGAGATCTCAGACTCCCCTATACCTAGAACAACATTTTTGACCATCCCATATTGGTGAGGTGCCCTGGTAAGGTAGAGTCATTCCAGAAACACAGTATGGTTCAAATAGTACCTGAGTCTTTCTTGGAACATTTATGTTCATTTCTCCCCCAAAGAGAGGCAACAGTAGAAGGAGGGTTTAAGTTTACTTAAATCTCTCCCTTCTTTGTGGTTCTGTCCTGGAGCTTGCACATAAAAAGTCCTTTGATTTCAGAGGGCTTTTATGCTCAGTATTAATTTAATACATCCATTAAGTGCTTTATATGCCTTTTTTCTCTGGGCAATAGGTGTTTTCCTTCCTTCAAGCTTTGAAGGCTGTGGAAGACTATGGGTAGAAACCAAATCGCTTATTATAAAGGATGTAATTCACAACAGTTGCCTACAGCAGGGCTTGGGGAGAGAGCGTCATGCCTGTCCAGGCTTGCTATTCCTCCAAATCTTATGCTTACCAATCAGGATGCTCCCTCCTGGTGGTGGAATTTATCATGTTTCTCTGTTTTCTTTATTTCCTTCAAACTGGATTTAGAGGCTTGGTCAGATTCTGGTTTGTTAACTTGTTACAGTTGGATAATTTTTGGTGGTGGTATGTATTTCCACACCAGGAGGCATGTAGTGTCCAATTGTCTTTCTGTGTGCCATTGATAAAAATGCCTAGTGTCATAAAATAGTTACTCCTTTGGGCTCTTTGAAAAATAATTAAAGCATCAACACTATTCTTAGTTTTCAGCCATACTAAAAGCTAACAGTGAGCAGATTTCACCCACCTACCATCATTTCTTGATCCCTATTTTAAGGTATATACCTGTCACACAATAAGAAATAGTATTTGCTCTTTGTTCTCTTTCCTGTCACAGAACTTCTAAAACTCTTGGAATTTTTCTGAGTGGTAGGAGTGACAGACAGAAGCATCACTTTTATTCATAACAAGCCCCTTTGAAGAACACTGGAATTTGCTCTAATAAGATGACTCTTGAGGTGCTCCTCAGCAGCATCAGAATGGGGGCTGATATCCAGGAGAACCATTCATGTGATAAGAAGGTTTGAACTTTTAGGTCTATCCGTGAACTTCCAAGGAAGGGAGTTGGGCTGAAAATCAAGCTAACATTACCGGTGGCCAATGATTTAATCTGTTGTGTCTGTTTAGTAGAAACCCTCTAAACTCCCTAAACTAAGCGGCTTAGGGCTGCAAGGTGCATAGAGCACCTCATTGCCACAGGACAGAAACTCCTGAGCCTAGGACTCTCCACACCTTGCCTTTCGCGCTTCTTCATCTAGCAGTTCATTTATAGTCTTTTGAATAAACTGGTAATAATAGGTGAAGTGTTTTCCAGAGTTTTGTGAGTCTTTCTAGCAAATTACCAGACCTGAAAGTGTGTGGGAACCCGCCCCTCATTTATAACCAAGTTGGATAGAAGTATTAGTGATCTTGGACCCAAAACTTATAACCAGTGTCTGAAACAAGGGCAGTCTTGCAGAACTGAGTCCTTAAACTTGTACGTTTGGTGCTACTCTGGGTAGTTGATGTCAGAACTGAATTGATTTTTGATTACCAAAAGAGTTGATGTCAAGAGAGTGGGTGTCAGGGAAAAAACCTCAGGTATTTGGTGTGTCAAAGTGTTGTGAGTAAAAACACTATATCTGAAAGGGAACCTGCTTAGATCACAGTGATACCAAAGTTCAGTGTTCCCAAACAGATCATTTTCTATAGTTCTTGTGAGCCTGGCAATAAATAAGCAGCTGTTTGGGATCTTATATAAATAGTCCACTTCAAAGAAACAAAGACACTTAGGGAAATGATTGGTATCAAGTCTGAAGCAGAAAATATAAAAATCTGAACCTGGAAGAAAACATCTAAGAGCACGAGAGTCTGTCAAGGGTCGGGAGCAAACCTCTGCAGTGATCCACTTGGTCACAGACAGTGCATCAGTAACTCCAGTGGACTGAATCCTATCACGCAGTTAAATCCCGTACTCCATAATAGTATCTCAAGACAGTAATGGTAGTAGAGAGTAAAAAAACTCATTTGAAAACAAAGATGAAAGATAAAGATTTAAGGATTTCTCCTTTTCCTATGGACTTGAGCCCCTGGATAACCAAATAATAAATATTAGAAATTTCTTCTTTATGAAAGTATATCAGCTCACAAAATTATAAAATTAGGACATCTATCTTTTGCAGTCCCTCATGGGTCTAGACATTGATCATCATTTCTTGTTGTGTTGTGCTTCTTTAAAGTGTTTTTTTTTTAATTTTTATTTATTCATTCATTCATTTATTCATTTATTTTTATCTATCTGTCTATCTATCTATCTATCTATCTATCTATCTATCTATCTATCTATCTATCTATCTATCTATCTATCTATCTATCTATCTATCTATCTATCTATCTATCTATCTATCTATCTATCTATCTATCTATCTATCTATCTATCTATCTATCTATCTATCTATTTTTGAGACTAGGTCTCGCTATTTTTGCCTGTGGAACCACAAGCTCACGTTGCCTGGGGTACCACAGACTCAAAGCAATCCCCAGCCTCAGCTTCCCAGGTAGCTGGGATTACAAGCCCGCGCCACCACACCCAGCTATATTTTTTTGGAACTAGGTCTTGCTACATACCCCCGGCGGGACTCGAACCACAATCCCTGGCCCCGGCCGTGGCTTCCTAGGCTGCCGCTTACAGGCGTGCACCACCATGCCCAGTTCAAGTGTTTTATTTAATCCAAAGATAGATTCATAGGTAGCTCTTCAGTTAATGACATGCAGTCAAGTTCTAATGGACAGAGACTGGGCAAGAATTTATTATGACTGAATTAATAATTAGGCAGTGCTCCTGATTTACTGAGTCATTACTAAGAAATTGCCTTCTCTAAATTACCTGTCTATAAAAACAGGTTCCTACCTCTAGAGTTTCTCAATTTTTTTCCTTATTAAATCAAGTGCTAGATACCTATTAAAATGATCTGAAACTGTAAAGTGAAGACTTATATGTGCTTTAGAAATGCCAGGTATTCTTTAATCAGTGTGTTGGAGAAGCATGCTAAATATCCTAAACCTGTAGTTATCGTTGTTCTTGGTTTGTCATCAGTAAGTGTCAGTGTCATCAGTAAGTGCCTTAGTGTATGGAGATATTCCTGTTATTAGTGATTGTTTGTGGCAGTAGATGGTTGTTTTGATGTATATGTTTCTGAGTGATGTAGAATGAAAATTTTAGGAGAAAGTTGTTTTTCTTTGTTTTCCTAATAGGTGCAGTCAGGAATCTTCTAAGGGTTTGGTTCATAGTTTGACCACTGGGATGTGGGGATATTGGTTGTCCTTCTTTAGGTCTGGAACTTGCTTCCTCTCTGTGGTTTATGCAAGCCCATCTCCTCACCTTCTAGCCTGTGCTCAGTGAGTGTGATTGTTTCATTTTCTGCAAGTTTTCCTTGATAGTTATACATGGAGGCTTTTTTTTCTTTTTATATTTTAGAGCACAGTGCTTTGGACTGATCAAGAGAAATGCAGTAAATAAAATAGTTTTAAGATGGGGAAATACTGAAATTTCCTACTTGAGGCTACCTTGTAAATTTCCTAGGCAGTAACTAACTCAGAGTCCTTTTAATGAGAATAGTCGGTGGAGTAGACCTGGCAGAAATCTGAGCATGAGAGGCTCTGGCAGCTTAACAGAAATAAGTTCATTGTCAAGGTGGGGCAAAATTTAGCATAACCAGTTATTTTTAACATGGCTATGACTTCTCATGCTCAGAGATCTGAGCATGAGAGAGCAGAGGCTCTGGCAGCATCTTAACAAAAATAAGTACATTGTCAAGGTGGGGCAAAATTTAGCATAACTAGTCATTTTTAACATGGGTATGACTCACAGAAGAAGACAGTTTTATGAATCAGCTAATTGAGCTGACTTTCAGGCATTTCTGATCAAATTTTGCAATAAATAGTGTGCAATGGTAAAAAGTCATGAGTGTGAAAAGAAAGGAAAAGGTGATTTAATATCTCTTTTGTGGCATTTGGAGGAAAGCCCCAGAAGCATAAATGTCCTAATATGAGACTTGAGTTCAAAATACTTAGCTTTTAAATGTAAATAATTAACCTGGAAAAGGCAAGATGTACTGTGGTGTCAAAGGAAGTGTGGGAGGTTTGTAAACCAGCACTCAAACCTCCAGAGCCTGGCCTTGCTGGTGTCTTGGTCACCGACCTCCTTCTCTGTATCAGAACTGGTCATCTTCCCAGAGATACTGAGAAGATGGAATGACAAAAGACTGTATTTTAGTGACTCTCAGATAACGATTGGTTATGACACACCCTTATTTTTGTGTTATTAAGAAAGAAAAAATGCTGCCAATGAAAACCAACTTTCTTCCCTGTAACATGGACCAGAAATTTAGGCATGATTAAAAATTCAGCAGACAAACTGCAATTTAAAAGCAATAGAATGTATTGTATACCAACGTGCTTTGTTGTCTATACCTCCGAAGTGATAGTTCATTTTTAATATGTCAGGGCAGTTGTAGAATAGCAGGCCAAACTAAGGAGAGAGGATTTAGCTTTGAGGAGGAAGAAGGTAGTGAGTGATCCTTCCTGATTTTTAGACAGGAGCATGTAACTTCAATTCCTGTTTTCCAGAGTACACAAGCATCTCTAGGTAGGGCGTTCTTACACACAAGGAAAGTTGGCTTCCTTCTAGACTGACTTTTGAAAAGGATCATCACTCTCTGTGTTTGTCTTAGTTTTGCTTAGTTTAGAACTTGCAAGTCTGTGGCTGTTCTTGATTAACTGATTTTTTTTTTTTTTTGAGACTAGGTCTTGCTATTTTTGCCTGTGGAACCGCAGGCTCATGCTGCCCAGGGTACCACAGACTCAAGCAATCCCCACTCTCAGCTTCCAGGTAGCTGGGATTACAGGCCCGTGCCACCACACCCAGCTATATTTTTTTGGAACTAGGTGTCTTGTTACATGCCCCTGGAGAACTTAAACCGTGATCCCTGGCCCTGTCTTACAGGCATACACCACCATGTCCAGCCTGATTAACTGATTTTTAAGCAGCATAGACTAAGGAAGACTTCAGCTGCTCTAATGGTACAGGTGTCAGTATTGCTCTTTCACAAATAGACCAGTTACTGAAAAAGAACTTTGACCTGTTTGAAGTTGACTTTAGTTTCTGTACTCTTCGCTGAAGTTATTTATATGGAAGGATGTGTTTGCGCATGTTGGAGTTTCGGTTAGTTTTTCTTCAGATTCTGTAGTTTCACTTAAGGAAAATGGTGACATGGTTCATTTTAGTGTCTTTGCCTTGGTGCATCTGAACACATTATTACCTATAGTTGAGGATTTTAAGGAAAAGTTTACTTCTGACTTTATGATGGTGGTCTTTCACAATGTATATGTATGTCAGATCATCATGTATATACCTTAAACTTAGCTCATACTGTTTATCAGGTATATCTCAGTAAAGCTGATGGAAACTGTTTATTTCTCAAGAAAAGGCTAAGCATTTGACACTTGAATTTGTCCTTGTAAAGAAAATTTCAGAGTAGTCCTGTCTGAATAAGATGCTTTCTAGATAACTAAGTCTTTTTTTGAAATAAGGTAAAATTCATTATGCTATAAACAGAAATTGGTAAGCTTTCTGTCAAAGGGTCAGATAGTAAAAGATTTAGACTTTATGACTCACCTGCATTATCTGTCACAAATTTTTTTTTTTGTTATGTATTTAAACAGTTCTTCAAAGATGTAAACATTTTTAGCTGGAGTCCTCTCTCTCATGGCAAAAAAAACAGGCCCCAATCTACAGTGTGCAGAGCCCTGCTTTAGGAAAAAAGCTTACCATAACCAGGCACCTTGGAAAGTGAAGTGATTTTTTTTTTTTTTTTTTTTTTTTGAGACTAGGTCTCACTATTTTTGCCCGTGGAACCACAGGCTCACGTTGCCCAGGATATCACAGACTCAAGCAGTCCCCAGCCTCAGCTTCCCAGGTAGCTGGGATTATAGGCATGAACCACTACACCCAGCTATTTTTTTGGGACTAGTCTCGCTATATTCCCCCTGCGGGACTTGAATCACGATCCCTAGCCCTGGCCGCGGCTTCCTAGGCTGCCACCTACAGGCATGCGCCACCATTCCCGTTGGAAAGTGAAGTGATTCTAAACCCAGAGTAGGGAAATAAATGTAAGAGTAGCTTGGAGCTTCTGATAGTGCCAGGATGTGAAAAGGAAGGAAAGAATGGGACATATCAGAAGGACCCAAGGGTCAAAACTGGAACAGTTTGAACCACAAAATAATGAATAATGAAGGAAAGGGACAGATTTCCTAACAGAAGCATTCCAAAATAAGAAATGTAGAAGGGGGAAAAACTGTAGAAGGAATGAGGAAAATAGAAAACCACAGTTAAAATATTACAGTATTAATTGCTATAGGCATGATTCACTGACTGAGACACAGAAAATTTACATACCCTTATTAGTATATGATAATTTTAAGATCTACAAATTCTCTAAGATTCCTCCCACCACGAAGTATGGCTTAGGTCCCTTCTGTGTGTGTGCACTGGACTTTGTGTACAGGGGCAAGTGGTAACCTCACAGTAGTAAAGCCTGGCAGAAACCCTTGGACCAAGTGACCAGAGTTCACACCCTAAAATAAGTCATGCCAACATCATGTGCCCCAGTGTGACATGACAGAAGGACAGTTCATCCTGTGCTGATTCTTCCCAAGTATCTACAACCTCAGTCCAATTAAAAGTAAATATCAGGCAACCCAAATTGAGGGATATTCTACAAAATAACTGGTACTCTCTAGAAGAGCCAAATTTATGAAACACTAGGATAGGCTGAGAAGTGTTAGAGATTGGAGGAGACTAACATTAAATGGAATATTGGTAACCTAGATTGAAGGCTCAAAAAAAGGATATTAGTGGGAAGATCAATAAAATCCCAGTTAAGCCTGAAGTTCTGTTAGTGGTAGTATACCACTTAGTTTTGATAAATGTGCCATGATCACATATGATGTCAATGTTGTAGAAACTGAATGAAGTGGCATGGAGACTGTTTTCTGCAAGAGTAAATCTAAGGTCATTTCAAAATAAAAAGTTTTTCAAAATGCCAGCTTCTTACCCTGGATTGGTCATTAGCTTTATCTTGAACATTTTGGCATTATTTTATTATCTCTTGGTCTTATTTATAACTAGTGGAAAATAAATTGGTTTATTAAAGTTGATTTTGGGTTATTCATGTTTTTAACATTAGTTATTTCTTTTTCCAGGGGAGGCACCTGCTGCAGAAATTTCTTCATCTTTTGTGATCCTGTCTTTATGCAGTTTATTGCTATTAATTGTGTTAATTGCCAACTGTGTATCCTGCTGCAAGGACCCAGAAATAGACTTTAAGGTAAGCACAGATGGTAGGAGCATGTAAAGTCATCCTCTGATGCATTTATTGGTAGAATGACTGTATGTTAGTTTCTTGGGAAGAGGGATTGGCAGACTTTTTTTCTGTAATGGCCAGATAATAACTCTTTTCTTCCATTGTAAATAATAAGGTCTGTGGGCCATATAGTCTCTGTTACAGCTACTTAGTTCTCTGCCACTGTAGAGCTTTGTCAGCCAGAGACAGTATCTAAATAAATGGATGTGGCTGTGTGCCCATAAAACTATTTCTAGAAATAGGTGGTTTGGATGTGGCCCACCAACTATAGTTTGTTTACATGCCTTACAGCATCATTGTCAGTACCCTTTGGCGTGTTTTAAGTTTTGCTTGATGAGGAATAAAACATAGTGATTGAATTCACTTGCAAGAAGGCCTATAAGGAAGAACAATCTGGTTTTGATTTTTTTCCCTCAAACTTTTCTACGTGCATAAATTTGTGGTTGTTAAGATTATCAAGGTCAGGATATCCCCCAGTGTGTTTTGTCTATAAGGAAGAGTATCTTTTGATTTACTTGGAACCCTGAAGTTCACTAAAGGGGAAAGAGAAGCTGCCAGTTGTAAATCCTGGCATTATAGCAGCAGATGGGTGGAATCTGCCGGAAACCAGCTGGGATATCCTGCTCTAGAATTTACTACATGCTGCTGGCATAGTCCAGGGCTCTGTGAAACTTGTTAAAAAGGAATACATGGGGGGAATAAAAATGAATGCTGCTTGCCAAGAAAATGTTCCATACTGTAGAGCCCTGCCAACTGTAGCAGCTCTCCTGGGGGTCCTGCGGGCTTCTGGTTTAAGTTGGGGAAAAAGAAACTTCCATCTAAACCTTTTTTTTTTTTGAGACTAGATCTTACTATTTTTGCTTGTGGAACCATAGCACGTTGCCCAGGGTACCACAGACTCAAACAATCCCCAGCCTCAGCTTCCCAGGTAGCTGGGATTACAGGTGCACACCACCACACCCAGCTATTTTTTGGAACTAGGTCTCACTACGTGCTCCTGGTGGGACTCGAACCACGATCCCTGGCTCCGGCCGTGGTTTCCTAGGCTGCCGCTTACAGGCATGTGCCACCATGCCCGGCCATCTAAACTGTTTTAATCAGGCAGGTGAACTTTGTTACTAGAGCCTCACTCACTCCTGTTTCTCTTTCACATTCTCTTTTCCTTGAATCTGGTGGCAGCTCTGAGGGATGAGTTGTCATTTGGCTCAACACTAGCATTACACAGAAGAGCCCAGAAGGCTATTTTAGAACAGAGGAAGGCTATGGAAAGACTCGCTGAGGTCATTTTTTACTGGAAATGTAGAATTTTATTCAGTCCCTAGGTGCTAGAATGACAGCAGTCACTATGGGAACTTGTGATAGCACCAAATGGGGGCACAATGCAGGTGTGAATCTGTGTCCCTTGTCTGTCTGACCAGGACACTTTGCACAGACACCTGACCACTTCAGGACAAAGATAAAGTCTGATTTGCATTGTTGGAACTGAAATCCAGTCTCTCACATGTCATGCCTTAGATTGTTCTAGCCTGACTGATCTTACTGCTTACTGAGGGAGGTTATTATGCTGCAGATTCTGGGATCTGTATTTTTATCAAGCTACCCCAGGTGATTCTGATGTGGGGGCCAGAGACCACAATGTATGGAGGATCCTCTCAATTTTTCAAACTGTCTTAACAGATGTGGGTTTTAGAGCTGAGTAGTTTCTTGGAAGTTATTTTACAGACCAGGAATATGAGTCTGTTAAAGCAAGTGACTTGCCCAAGAGTATTACAGTAGCCATGGGCATAACTTTAAAGTGACCCAGTATTCTCTCTTATTATAGACCTCTGTCTTTTAATTTATTATTATCCTGTAGTACCTCTCTGAATCCTTAGGACCATCTGCTGCCAAATGATATATCATACTGCTACCAGTATTTGAGTAACAGAATTTTTTTAAGGTAGGAGTGCTGGAAAAGGTCTTTGTTTAATGAGAGAACTTTTATGACTGTCCAGAGGTGAAAATTGAACAGATCTCTTCTGTTGAGGGTACCCTCAGAGATTGAAGTTATGGTCCTCATTGGTCTTGTACACTCTCCTTTTCCACTCCCCATGCCTGCAAATAGCAGTCGTGTCCTCATGTGACTATTTAAATGGCATGTATGAGAAAAATGTCCTCTCCTATGTATATAGAACATAAATGTTATACCAGAGAAATCTACCCCTGTGTGTTCACAGGTGTTTTTTCAGCCTTTGTTGTGGTCCCTACTTGTCAGTTGTCTGAATCAGTGAAAGACTTTGATGGTCATCTGTACCTGTGTTGAGTCAGCTTGAACACCAAGGTCCACCCAGCTCACTGAGGTATGCTAGGGAGGGTCAGCACAGCTTTCTGCCAAAATCTCACCTTCCTTGTTGCAGCTTTGGTTTTAAAGTTACCATCTTTAGAAAACTTTTTTAGTATGTGAATGGTGCTTAACTACTATACAGTTTTGTGATCTTTGTGGTTTGGACCTTGATGATTTTTCTGCCTAGTCTAGTGTTTTCCCGTTGTTACTCTTTCTGGAAAAATGCAGATTACTTTATTAAACACTGTTAAGTATTTTAATTGTCTTTATTTTGATAGAAATCACATTGCAACTAGAAATGTATACATACTTTTAAAAGATTTAGTTTGATTCATTGTGCAAAGAGATTTGTGAAAGTAAATAATAATAAAGAAAAATTAGAATAACATAAAAGTAAAAATTTGATGTAGAAGAGTTTTCATTTTAAGTTCCATGGTCATTTAGAAAAATTTGCATTTAACTTCAAGCTTTCAACTTTAAAAGTTACATAAAAGAGGTGTGATTGATTTTTAAAATCTTTTTTATTCTGCTCTTTGGGATTGGAGAATATGTGCTTTTTACTTGAAATATGATTTGGAAAATAAATCATGCTCCAAATGAGTCAACAAATGGTCATACCTTAAATAATTATCAAATACTTAAAAAAAAAATACTCTCTAGCTGATTTGTGTTAGATATAGCCTTGCTTTTCTTTTGTCTTAGGAATTTGAAGATAATTTTGATGATGAGATTGACTTCACACCACCAGCAGAAGATACTCCCTCTGTTCAATCCCCAGCAGAAGTTTTCACACTTTCAGTACCAAATATTTCACTACCAGCACCGTCACAGTTCCAGCCTTCTGTAGGTAAGACCATGCATCCTAACGTTATGTTCTCAGGGTTTATTTCTGAGAAGAACAGGATCCCTGGTGCTCACTAATCATAAATTATTGGCTGTCTCCTCTGCTTGCTCCTTTCTCTTCCTTTAGCTACTTGGGAAATCACGTCCTAGTAGTGAGACCCATTGCATACCTGCAGAAACTGAGTCCTTTCCTTTTTGCCCTGGTTCTGATAAAAGAAAGAACTTATTTTGTATTTTTATCAAAATGGAGCAGTTGGACAGAACTCCTTGGCCTCTGTTTTGGTCCACATATACTGCTGTGAATCTTCTGGACATTGCTGTCATCTAACTGGGATGTCCTGGGATGGGGAAGAGGAGTATTTAGATATGTTAATCAGATTGACTTTTCACAAGCTTTCCAAGATAGGATCCTAGGATATGTTATTCAAAGCCTGCTTTAAAATAGAATTAACTGGTGGTTCAAGAGTTTGGAATTTGTAAGACTGCAACGAGAAGATAAGTTTTTGTTGGCGCCAAACCTGCCTCTTGTGGCACTATATACATAGTGATATATGTTTAGGCCAGTTGATTATACTAGTGTAGGCCTGTATGAGTAACAGAAATAGTAAGGTAAAACTGACACAGCTAGTACATTTCATAGAAAATATTTAAATGGTAAGGAATATATAACATGTAGATTTTGCAACATTAAAAAATAACATATAATACTTAGCTTTAATGTCTATAAATAATGCCACCCTTATTTTGGCTAAAGCAGTGATGCTAAAAGAAATCTAACATTTCCTTGGGATAAGTTAAGTATATTTGATCTCTAAATGGAAGTATTTTATCATGACTTACTTGATACTATTCTTTCTTTTATATTTAACAGAATATCTGAGAGACTTCTGAAGGGCTTTTATCTAGAGTCTTAGCGCCTGTGAATTAATTCCAAGTTGTAGGCTGCAGTCTCAGATCAGCATAAGCAGAACCTGCATGTGGAAGCAGACTCCAGGATGAGTAGGGCTCATCTGGCCTTGGAGACAAGTCGGGCCTGGGGCTTGAACTTGATTCAAGTCAGCACTTTATATGCATTCCTTATTTGTCTCTCTGTGTGTCAGATTAGTCTCAGTTGAGAAGAAACTACCAGGTTCTCTCTTTATAAAAAAATGTATTTTATTTTTTGATAGATATTATGACCACATGGTTTTTAAAAAATCAAAACATAAGATAGTAAATATAGTGCTAGGACTGGGCACGGTGGCGTGTGCCTTTAATTCCAATCTAGGAGGGGAGACCAAGACCAGGAATCGCTTGAGTCCACGGGTTAGAGACCCACCTGGAGCAACATAGCGAGACCTAGTCTCAGAAAATAGCTGGATGTGGTGGTGCCCACCTATAATCCCAGTTACCTGGGAGGCTGAGACTGGGGATCACTTGAGTCTGTGGTACTCTGGGCAATGTGTATCTGTGGTTTCCTGGGCAGCATAGCAAGACCTAGTCTCAAAAAAAAAAAAAAAAAAAATAGTGGAATGTCTCTTTTTAATCTTTGAATTTAACCTCTGCTCCCACCCCCACCTCTTTGGCTAACAGTTCTTGGTTCCTCATATATCTTTCCAGAGTTTCAGAATGCAAATAAGCCCTTCCCTACCACTTTTTTAAGTCAAAGGTCATGGTAAATATATCATTCTTCACCTTGCTTTTTTTCACTTAGTGATATCTTCATATCAATAAAAAGAGCCTATTTTATTTTTGCTTGCAGTTTCATGCTATTTAAATTTGGTGGACAGCATAGTTTGTTTGTTTGTTTATTTTTTGAGACCAGGTCTTGTTAATTTTGCCCATGGAATTGCAGGCTCTTGTTGCCCGGGGTACCAAAGACTCAAGCAATCCTCAGCCTCAGCTTCCCAGGTAGCTGGGATGACAGGCATGCGTCACCATGCCCAGCTATTTTTTTGGAACTAGGTCTCGCTACGGGCCCCAGGCGGGACTCGAACCGCAATCCCTAGCCCTGGCCGCTTCATAGGCTGAAGCTTACAGGCACAAGCCACCGTGCCCGACCAGCATAGTTTATTTAATCAGTCTCCTGTTGATGAATATTTGGGTGTTTTCTAATCTGATGGTATTAAAATAAAGTTTGTACCTACATTGTTTTGCATGTTATTATGCTTGCATATTTATGGAGCAAATTTTCAAAAGTGGGTTAAAAAGTATGTTTATAATTCTGATGGATATTGCCAACTTATCCTCCTCCACAGGAGTTATGCCAGTGCATTCTATCCTTGCCAGTTGGGTGTCAAATGATATATGCTTTTGCTGTTGAAGTTAAGTTGGTATCTATTCAAACTAGATTGTTATAAATTAGGATAAGTGTGATCTCCATGGTAACTACTAAGAAAAGAACTGAAAAATATACAGAAAAGGAAATGAAGAGGAAATCAAAATTATTCACTAAAAAATTAATCAAAGGTGCAGAAAGGGATTTTTTTGGATGAATAATGTTTTTAGTTTTAAGATAACCAAATTTAAGTCTTTTAGAGTTAGTCTTTTAAGTCTTTTTTAGAGTTGTAGCTTTTTATGTCTCAAGAAATTTTTTTATGTTTATTCTGTGATCAAAATATTTTTAAATAAATATTTTAAGGTTTTTTTTTTTGTTGGTATATCTCTTATGTGTTTTCATTTTTTATTTTTATTTTATTTATTTATTTTCATATTTATTTATTTTTATATTTATTTATTTGTTTTTGTGGGAAGAAGACAAGTTACAGATAGTATACATATTACAATACCATAATTACAAAATTATAAATCATGCAATATAATATATTATTTACTCATATGTGTGATTTAAAATTTTCAAACACCATAGGAATAATAAACATCAAATTCAGTGTACTGATTATTTCTGGGAATGTTTAATGGGAATAGGATAGAAGCGATGTCCACAGAGAATGTCAACTATCTCCATAATGACTGATTTTTATTTATTTTTTTAAAATTGTGTGTGTGTGTATATGTGTGTGTGTGTGTATATTACATTATTGTATACCCCTGGGTTTTCCCATTTCCTTAACCCCTGTTAACCATCCTACTCTTTTGTACCCTCCGCCTCCCCTGCCTTCTTCCCCCTCCTCCTCTCTTGCTCCATCGTTCAGCCTCATTGGTTGTTTCTAATTTTTCTTATTCGTTTGTTCATTTTTCCCTATATCCGTCATATAAGTGAGACCATCCTGTATTTTTATTTTTCTTTTTGACTTATTTCTGCTAATATGAATTCTTCTAGGTACATCCATGTTGCTGCAAATGACATATGTTTGCTCTCCTTGATTAATGCATGTAGTATTCCATCATGTACATATACCACATTTTTTTCAGCTATTCATCAGTTTGGGGGCATTTGCTTTGTTTCCATATCTTGGCAATTGTAAACAGAGCTGCAATAAACATGCATGTACAGGTGTCCTTTTAAACTATTGTTTTCATGTCCTCTGGATAGATTCCCAGTAGTGGGATTGCTGGGACAAATGGTAATTCCACTTTCAATTGTTTGAGCGTCCACTACACAGTCTTCCATAGTGGCTGCACCAGTTTGCACTCCCACCAGCAGTGTAAGAGAGTTCTTTTTTCTCCACATCCACACCAACATTTGTTGTTGTCCTTTTTTTTTTTTTTTTTTTTTTAATATGGGCCATTCTTACTGATGTAAGATGGTATCAGTGTGATTTTAACTTGCATTTCCCTGCTTATTAGTGATGTGGAGCATTCTTTCATGTGCCTACTGACTATCTGTGTTTCCTTTTTGGTGAAGTATTTTTTTAGTTCTTCTCCCCATTTTTTTTGATTGGACTTTTTGCTTTGTTTTTGTTGAGCTGTATGAGCTCTTTATGGATCTTTGTTATCAGACCCTTATCACTCCTCTAGAGGGCAAAAATTTTCTCCCAGTCGTTGGGTTTCTTTTTGTTTTGTTTATTGTATCTTCTGCAGTACAGGAACTTTTTAGTTTGATGTAGTCCCAGCTGTTTGTTTTCCTTCATTTTTTTCCCAACTGTAGTTGTTTCTAGAAATGGATTTCTGAAGTGAAATTCATGGAGAGTTTTACCCAGGTTTTTCCCTATGTATTTTATGGTGTCAGGTCTCACATCCAAGTCTTTTAACCATTTTGAGTTGATTTTTGTACCAGATGTGAGGGTGTTGTCTTGGTTTATTGTTTTGCAAGTTGTGGTCCAGTTTTCCCAACACCATTTACTGAAGAGGCTGTCTTTGTTCCAGTGTGTATGTTTTTTGCCCCTTTGTTATTAGTTGACCATAGATGTGTGATTTTATTTCTGGGTACTCGATTCTAATCCATTGGTCTGTTTGTCTGTTTTTATACCAGTTCCATGCTGTTTTAATTATTATGGCTTTGTAGTATAGTTTGAAATATGGGATTGTAATCTCTCTTCTGTTTGTCAAGAGGGTTTTGGCTATTCGGGGTCTTTTGTTGTTCCACATGATTTTTGAGTGTGGTTTTAGCAGGGAATCCAATTTGAGTTTTCTTTGTAAATCACCATGTTGTTTCCATCTTTATTCATTAATTAGTTCTTTATTCTTCTCTGCTTTTAGTTCAATTTGTGTCTGTTTTAGACTTTGCTCCCTATTTATTTCATTAACTTGTCTATTTCTGGCCCTAATATACACTGCTTTACGTATATTACCTTCATTGTAATATGTGATTAGCAGTTATTTTCTCCTATTCTGCCTTTTTATTTTAATGATGTCCAATATCTTTTTTCCCCCTTTTGTTGCTTACTCTTTAGGGTCATAACTAAATGTTTAAGAAACCATTGTCAAATCCAAGGTCATGAAGATTTGCTCCAATGTTATATTTTAAGAGTTTAACAGTATTAGCTCTTAAATTTAGATCTTTGACCCTTTTTAAGTTAATTTCAATACCTGATATGAGGCAACAAACAGTCTAGCTTCATTCTTTTAGTGTCAGTACCTCCTATCTTAGCAATAATTTTCAAAGGGACTGTTCTTTGCCCCACTGAAATGTCTTAGCACCCTTATTGAAAATCAGCTGTTTGTTTGGGTTTATGTTTGAACTCTTAGTTGTATCCCTTTGATCTATTAAATCTTTATGCCAGTTCCATACCATTTTGAATGTTAAAGCTTTGTAGTAAGTTTTGAAATTACGAAGTGAGTCTTCCAACTTTGTCTTTTTCAACATTGTGGCTATTCAGTGAACTTACAAGTCCATATGAATTTGTGATCAATTTTATCACTTCTGCAGAATAAACCATTGGGATTTTGATACATATTTAAAATTTTAGGTGTGCCATCCCCAACCCCTTCCCATTCCTTTTCATGTTTGTGTGTTAAGTTACTTTCTCAGTGATTGTGATGGAGATTAGTTATCTTAAATTTATAACTGAGTTTGAATTGATACCAATTTAGAATTAAGAGCATACAGAAAAAAGAGCATACAAAAACTCTGCCCCATAAACTCAGCTCCTGCCAATATTTGTTGTCTTGAATTACATCTTTATATACATTTTGTGTTGTGTATGCGTTTGTCTTTTAAATCATGTAGAATATAAAAAGAGGAACTACATACCAAATGTATAATAAATGCTAACTTTATTTCTCTGTATGATATTCTGTTACTATTTAATGTCCTTAAATTAATGAAGAACTTCTGTTAGCATTTCTGGAAGGTGAGGTATACTGGCAGCAGATTCACTAAACTTTTTTTAAAATCTAGGAATGTCTTAGTTTTTCCTTCATTTTTGAAAGATAGTTTGCCAGGTGTAGAATTTTTGGTTGCCAGTCCTTTTTATCAACACTTTGTATATGTCCTCTCATTGTCTTCTGGCCTTCACAGTGTCTAATGGAAAAATTGTTAACTTTATTGATTACCCTTTTTATGTGATGATTTGCTTTCTTGCTGCTCTTGCCATAAAGGCCAACGGACTGGAGGTTCATAGTTATGGTAAACTGGTTGCATCAGACAAAAGCAGTAACAGGTTGAAAGAATCTACTTATTAAATAAAAAGAATCTACTTATTTAGGATACTTATTAAAAAATATTGTCAAAGTTAAAACTTGATATTATCTTAGCATTATTGGATTGAAAGACATGTTTTGTGCATCCTATCTGTATTAGCACAAGCATTAAGTTTATGTCATTG
Organism: Uropsilus gracilis; assembly: GCA_004024945.1. Taxonomy (NCBI): domain Eukaryota; kingdom Metazoa; phylum Chordata; class Mammalia; order Eulipotyphla; family Talpidae; genus Uropsilus; species Uropsilus gracilis. The sequence goes on from PVHY01009643.1 coordinate 27,027, forward strand.
TTTATAGTTTAGAGGTTATCTATTTAATGCTTTATTTCCATCAGATGTTATAGTTTTTCATGTTCTTTTTCTTATAGAAGGTTTGAAATCTCAAGTTGCCCGCCACAGTCTGAACTATATACAGGAAATTGGAAATGGCTGGTTTGGAAAGGTAAAATGTTGTCCACTTTGTTTTTTCCCTTCCTAGTTATACTTTTTACAAATAAAAGCTAATTGGTACTTGTGCTGTGGCACATCCCATTTTCACTCCAAATGTTTCTCATTGAGTTTCCCATCATCCCTGATGAAACAACATGCACACATGGGCTTTGACATCCCTGTGTATGTTCGTTTTTCAAGAAATTTATTTATATACCAGAGACTTATTTCTAATTGTTGGCATGATGAGAACAGTAAGAAGGGAAAAGAGACATGGAATTTTAGATTTTTATCCTCCTCGAATTAAATTGTTTTTTACTCCTCTCCTGTCTCTCTTTACTTTTCCCACTTCCCCTTAGGCACTTAACACCACTTTAAAAGTATAGATATATAGTCTTGTTATAAATGAAAACCAAAGCCGGGCACGGTGGCTTGTCCTGTAAGCTTCAGTCTGTGAAGCGACTGGGGCTAGGGATAGCGGTTTGAGTCCCACTCGTGGCAACACATTAAGACCTAGTCCCAAAAAAATAGCTGGGTGTGGTGGCGCATGCCTGTAATCCCAGCTCCCTGGGAAGCTGAGGCAGGGGATGGCTTGAGTCCATGGTACCCTGGGCAATGTGAGCCTGTGGTTCCATGAGCAAAAGTAGTGAGACCTAGTCTCCAAAAAAGAAAGAAAAAGAAAGAAAAACCATTGCAAATGTTCAAACTGTCTGGGAGGATATATGGTAGGGAAAGGATGATGGAAAAGTGAAATTATTAATGTAAACTTTGTACTTGTTGAATTAAAATGTTGAACTTAGTGAACTGAAAATAAAAACTGGTAAAAATTAGAGGTTTAGGACATAATATATTAGAGGTTTAGGATATAATATCATTAATTATTATCTAAGTCTAGACCCATAGAAGTGTTTGCTAAGATAGGATTGTAAAAAAGATTATTGGAAGTGAGGTCAGAGACCTGAGAGGTCAGGGTGTTGAATTACCCCTGCAGATAATTGAATTCCAAGAATGAAAACAGTGGTGGAGAGGGAGCCAGTGAGCCAGATTGTTACAATAGTCCTCAATTGTTGGCAGCCACAAGGTAGAAGAAAAAAATCATGAGACTGCTCAGTTAAGACTGAGGGTCCATTTGGAGGTAATGGACCAAATGGCAAATTTATTAGCAAAAGAAAGGGGTATTTATAGAGACACAGGGTGAGGGTCTGGTGAATTTCAAAGAAGACAGACACAAACCTGAGAGGCAATTATCATTCTAAAGCCTAAGAGAAATTGAGGAATGGGGAGTATGGGCAGGTGGTCACTATCTCTGATCTAGGGAAGCCAATGGCAGTAAGAACGTCAATGCAGTAATTCTGTCCCCAGTTTGCTAGAGGCAAAGCAAGAGAGGTTTTCCTCATCTTGTGCAATGATTTCTCTGAACACTCTATAAGCTTTCCTTTTTTTGAAGTTGATAGTTTGTAATTTTTAGGCTTATTGTATATGGACAAACTGGCTATTTGAAACAAAGAATATGTCTTACTTATCAAAATTTCTTATTCTGTTCTTTTTTTGTTCTTTTATTGCTAATAAACACAGCTGAGTTCTGTTCTTAGCCTCTATTTCAAGGGCATTAAAATTAATCTATTTTATAAAAATTAAAATATAAAAACTTTTAAAGTACTGCATTTTGAAATACCTTTGCATTGTCCTATGCTATATTAAATATTTCACATGTAGTTTGCTCTTGTAGCAGGTAATTGATTTTCGTTTTGTATCCTGTTGTTTTCAGTGGAATATTTTATCTTTGTATTTTGACTGAAAGGTTAGTACTGGCATAATTGGAATGCCATAGATTTTTAAGGTTAATCTGCAGTGAGTTTATTTGTACATAGTTTGTCAGTTTACTTTCTCATATCTGAAGGGGAATAAATGACAAAGCTCAACTGAAGTGTTTTTGAGAAACATTTGTTTTAGGGAAACTCAAACAGTTTGAGTTAAATTTGAACTGAAATTATACATTGCTCTCTTCTATAATGTTGCTGTGAATTTCTATGAAAGTATGTTTTTCAATAAAAAGGGAAAAATCTATATTTAAATATGTGAATGTTATAATATCATGACTGCTTTAAAATGCCCTTTTACTGAAGAAAATGTTTTTAAGATTTCTAAGATTTTTGTGAGTAGTTTGCAAAATAATAGGGTATCTGCTTGTTTAATTTGTTTTTCTAGATTCATTTCCTGATAAATGACACTTCTTCAATATTTTGATGAAAATGAAATAAAAAATTGTTCTTTGCTTTTAGGTCCTCCTTGGAGAGATTTACACAGGCACTAGTGTAGCAAGAGTAATAGTGAAGGAATTAAAAGCAAGTGCAAGCCCAAAAGAACAAGACATCTTTTTGAAGAATGGAGAGCCTTACTAGTAAGTAAACTTTAACTGAATACATAGTCTGTGGTTCATCGAAAATCAATTAAAACTTATTTGGGATTTCTACTTGCAAAATATAAAATAAGTTGTCTAGATCTGTACATGCAAAAGAAATAGGTTTACATTTTTGAAAGTTCCAGAAAAAATCCACACTTAAGACAGTTCTCGCTGAGGAGTCTCTAAAGCATTAGATATAAATTAGTGCCAACTCTACACGATATTTTCTAGAAATGGAGAGAAATCTTTCCAGTTCATTATGAAGCCAGTATTGTACTGATACCAAAACATGATAAACCAAATAAAGACACCAAAACCCGATAGACACTAAAATAAAACTGCAGACCAGTATGCCATTGACATTGATATAAAAGTTCTTACCAAATTAAGCAAATGGAATTCTGCAGTGTATAAAAAAAGAATCATATATTCTGATCAGTTGGAGTTATTCTAGGATTGCTAGTATGACTCATATTTGAAAATCAATTAGTGTAATCGACCATTTTGGGTCAAGAAGAAATAATACATGATCATATCAGTTGATGGAGAAAAGCACTTGACAAACTCCATGCTAATTCATGATAAGAACTTTCTGAAACTAGAACTAGAGGAGAATTTCTTTCACTTGGTTAAGAACATCTATAGGAATGTACATCTAACAACATATTTAATTGTGGGAAACTAGGTGTTTTTACCCCAGAGATTGAAAACTAGCCATGGATAGTTGCTTTTAATTACTACAATTCAGTATGACATTCAAAGTTCTGCCTAGTGCAGTAAGGGAAGAAAAGTAAACAAAAGATATTCATCAGAAGATCAGAAAGGAAGAGATGGCTTTATTTATAGATGACATGATGCTTTATGTAGAAAATCCCTTGGGAATCCCAACAAAAAATTCTCCTAGAACTAAAAATTGAATTTAGCAAGGTTACATAATATGTGGTTAACCATACAAAAGTCAGTTTTATTTATATACACTATCAGTAAACATGTAGAACCAAAAATTAAAGTAAAATAGCATTTTCACAAAATGCATTTTACTCAGAGCCAAAGGAGAAATACTTAACTGTATGTAAAGAACTTGTATGGTAAAGATAGCAAAAACACCTATGAAAGAAATCAAAGCTCTAAATAAATGACTGGACAGATTGTTTTCTTGGATTGAAAGACTCAGCATAGTAAAGATGTCCATTATTTCTGAATTGACATGTAGGTACCCCAATTCCTATCAAAATCACAGCTTTTTTTAAAACCAGTATACAAGATGATTCTATAATTATATGGAACGGTAAATCAATAGCATAGACAAATCATTTGAAAAATAAGAATAAAGTTGACGATATTACAACTCTACCCAATTTCAAGACATGGTATATAGATATAGTAATTAAGACTTATCGGCAGAGAGATGCACACATAAACCAATAAAACAGAATAGAGAATCCAGAAATGGGTCTCACATTAGTTCTAGCCACCTGATTTTTGACAAGAATGCTAAGGCAGTTTAATGGAGAAAGCTTGACTTAAATATATATGGTACTGTAGCAATTGCGTATTTGTAAGGGGCAAAAGACCCTTGAATTAAACTTCAAGTCATATACACAAATTAATAACTGTATATCAAAAGGTTTAAAAGTCAAATGTGAAATTTTTGGAGTGTGTCATAGGAAATTTTTGGGATAGGCTTGGTGAAGGGATTTTAGACCTGGTAGGAAAAGCACAGTTCATTTTAAATTTTTATAAAATCATAAAAATTAAAAAAAAATTTGCTCTGTTTAAGATCTCAATAAAGGATGAAAAGATAAACTGCAAACTGGGAGAAAATATTTGCAAATCACATATATGATGTAGGACTCATCTATAATTTGTAGAGAATTCTGAATACTAATCAGTAAAAAGCATTGTGACTATTCACTGAAGATGTGTGGCTAACTGATAACTGCCTGGAAAGATGTTCAGCAATACTAACAGTAGGGTAGGTAGTTATAGTCATGATAACACCTTTTAACTATGAGAAAAGTTAAAGTAAAATAATTGATAATATCGAATACTGGTGAGAATATGTAGAAACTGGATCCACCCTACATTCCTAGTGGGGATATAAAGTGGTATAGTCAGTCGGGAAAATAAATTCACAGTTTGTTTAAAAACTAAGCACATACTTTCCATATGTATTGTCAAGATTCTCCAGAGAAACAGACCGATGGGATAGATGGATAGGTAATAGGTAGGTAGACAGATCAGTGGAGAGGTAGAAATACAGATAATATGAAAGAATTATCTTATAGTTTGGGGACTGGTAACTCCAAAATCTGCAGGCTTATGAGCAAACTTGAGACCCAGGGAAGAAACAGTGTCACAATTCAAGTGCAAAGGCTATCTGCTGGCAAAATTCCTTCTTCTCCAGGAAGTTAGTCTCTGTTCTATTAGGGCTTTCAACTAATTAGATAAGGCCCACTCATGTTATGTAGCACAGCCAACTTTACTGAAAATCCACTGATTAAAATGATTTTTCTAAAAACACCTTCATGGGAACATCTAGAATAACATTTGACCAGTATCTGGGCACTTGGCCCAGCCTAGTTGACAAAATTAGCCATCACAGGGGATGGCCAGACTGTCACAATTGCTGGCATTTGATTCATAGAAATACAAACTTACTTCTGCACAAAATTCCTTACAGGATTATTCTTAGCAGCTTTTGTTGTAGTAACCAAAACCTGTGAAAAACAAAATGTCCCTTAATAGGTGAATGGCTAAACAGTCTGTGGTACATATATACTGTACAGTATTGCTCAACAGTGTAAAGGAACAAACTATTGATGCATGTCACAACTTGAGTGACCTCAAGGGCCTAAGTTAAAAAAATCAGTCTCAAAGACTGTACATGATCCCATTTACATAATCTCAAAACGAGAACATCAGAGAAATGGAAAACGTTAGTGTTTATGAGGGTTTAAGGATGGTGGGAGAGGTAGAGAAGGAAGTGCCCTGAGCAGAAAGGGGTAGCATGGGGAGACCTTTGTGGTGATGGACTAGTTCTGTTAAGTTGGTGACTGCAGGTATCTGTGCATGTGATAACAGGACATAGAAGTATGACATACACTGCATCCTGGTGTCAGTGCCCTAGTTTGCACTTGTGGTTGTGTCAGATGTAATACCTGGATAAAGTGGATGAAGAGAGCATGGGACAGGCTGGGCATAGTGGCGTATGCCTGTAGGTGGCAGCTTAGGAAGCTGCAGTTGGGGCCAGAGATGGCGGTTCCTGCCGGGGGCATGTAGCGAGACCTAGTCCTAAAAAATAGTGGGACATCTTGGCGTGTGCCTGTAATCCAGCTACCTGGGAAGCTGAGGCTGGGGACTGCTTGAGTCGGTGGTACCCCAGGCAACATGAGCCTGCGATTCCACAGGCAAAAATAGCGAGACCTAGTCTCAAAAAAAAAAATTAAATAAGAGAGCATAGGACATCTTTATATTATCTTCGCAACTTCCTCTTAATTCATCATTGTTTCAAAGTAAAGTTTTTGTAAATAAAAAATTTGACGTACATCTTTTTTTACTTTATTTTGGATAAAATATTTTCTAAAAAGAGTATATACTATGGAACTGTATGGAAACTCTAAAATATTTTCTAAAAAGAGTATATACTATGGAAATGTATGGAAACTCATATAATGCATGGAAATTTATGAAAATCGTATATAAACTAGATAACATGAAGGAATAAATGAGGTGTTGATAGATGAAATAAAAGTTCTTATTGAATGTGTATATGTATTGTCTCTATTTTAAATGCAACTTCAAAATGATGTAGAAATTTAAATTACTAAATTTAAAGATTCTTTAGGAGTTTTTATGTTGTAAAATTGTTTTTCTGATTTTCATTTCTTAGTCTTTGGATACCTTAATGTATATATTTGATAGTTATATGCTCTTTATTTTGTCACATTTGAATCATTATAATGTTAAAATTTGGACTGCTGTTTGAATAATTTTACTAGCATACTCCCTGGTGAAAAATAACTGCCTTTTTATTGTTACCAGCATTCTTCAGCATCCAAATATTCTTCAGTGTGTTGGGCAGTGTGCTGAAGCAATTCCTTATCTTCTGGTTTTTGAGTTCTGTGACTTGGTAAGTTTTTATTAGAAATTCATACTCAAACCTTCCAAGGGTTATGACTGACAAGAGACTGTTTTCAAATGTTTCCATTTGTGGAGCTTTATGACATTAATTCATTATCTTGACAATAGCATTAACTGACACGTGTTTTATACTCCATCCCTGTGCTAAGCTGTTTGTGTGCATTACCACATTTCTGCATATTTGTCCACACTATACATATGATTAAAATAAGACTCTTTGAGTGCTTGCTTCAGCAGCACATATACTAAAATTGGAACGATACAGAGAAGATTAGCATGGCCCCTGTGCAAGGTTGACACGCAAATTCGTGAAGCATTCCATATTTCTATGGGACATGGGAAAGATAAATAAAAATCCACGAAGAAAAGTCAAAGCAAGCCAACATCCAAATTGAAGTACACAACTTGTACACAAGTACACAACTTGTGGGGGGTGCGTTGGGACAGGGTGGGAACAGTCAGAGAGGTGGGTTGGACCCCAGAGATGTGAAATTTATATATAAATAAATTATTAAAAAAAGTAAAATAAAATGCCATACGTTTAATTAATTAATTAATTTTAAAAAAAGACTCATTGAGATAAAGAAAACGCTGTATATAAAGAATATGGCAGGGTCAGAGTTTAGATCTCTGCCCTTCCTGAGAGCATAAGGTCTTGACTTAAGTGAGGCATTTTGAAATACTTTCTCTCTGGAGGGTGGTCAAGAATGTCCTTACCTGTAGAGTACCAGTGCTCTATCACATTTTTTAAATAGTGAATGTATATAACATTTATACTTAAAAATAACTAGATGATTTATTTTCAAATCTAAAATTGATGCCCTTATTTCTTAGTGTCACTTGTGGAGATTTACAGTTAGATTATTCTTTGTGCAAATCCACTGATGAATGGATAAGTAAAATGTGGTCTGTCTACATAGTAGTATATTATTCATCCTTTCAGAGGAAGGAGGTGCTGTTCTATGCTGCCATAGACATGAGCCTTGAGGAGTTTATGCTCAGTGAGACAAACCAGCCACAAAAAGACAAAAACTGTATGATTCTACATTTGAGGTAGCTAAAGTAATCATACTCAGAGACAGCTGTAGGTAGAGTGGTGGTTGCTAAGAACTAGAGAGGAGGCAGAAGTGGGCAGTTAGCTTTTAATGGGTATAGCGATCCCATTTAGGGTGACAAAAAGTGTCTGTTTTGCATGATAGCTGCCTGTGTGGATGTACTTAACACTACTGAACTGAACACTTAGAAATGATTAAGATGGTAATTGTATGTTGTGTGTTTTTTGCCGCAATTAAAAAAGAACTATTGATAATAACCCACTATTGATTAAGGTTCTCTGCCAGATATTACCTTCCCAGAAGAAGACTAGCTTTTTTTTTCTTTAAGCAGAAGGGACATCATTCAAGGTCCAAAGGTCCAAGGGCAGTTACCCAGGCTTAGCAATAAAGAACTGTAGTCACAGCTAAAGGACACCTGCCCCCACACTCGTTAGTAGGTCAGGAGCTATTGAATTTCAGTCATCACCAGCAGTGATCATGCTCAGAGATAGCATCTTTTAAATAGAAAGGAGAGAATATTTTTGCATTTAAGTAGTTCCTTGGAAGATAGAATTACCAGTCTGTTTTGGAAAAGCACATAACCTTACAGTTTTGTGGGAGAAGATGAAAACTCTTCAGAGTGTGGCAGGACTGGGCCACCTATTCGTGATGCTCAGGATGCAGGTATCTGGACTGAGTTGAGAGACCCCTGCAGGGTGTCCAGCGCAGCCACAGCCAGTACTTCGTGGGTCAGGAATGTCAAGGCAGTGAGACTGGTTTTGGTTAAGGATCACTCATTCAGCAGAATGTATTGCTCACCTGTTAACTACAGAGATATGCCCACTGCTCTAAGGAATGCAGAAGTGAGTAATGCCAGCCCCACCTTTTCTGCTTGTACAGCCAGACCCATCTGCCCTCAGATACTCATTCTGTTCTTTACTTGTGTCTTACTTTGGAAAATTACCTAATCGCTCTTAAGTCTCATTCGAGACATGGGTAAAACAGGAAAACGCTGCCTACCCTCGTCTACCTCGAATAAGATGATAAATATAAATTGCTAATTACATGGTAGTGCTCAGTAACTCCTAACTGCTCAGGAAATGGTCATTATTTTCATTCATTTTTAGTTACTTAAACTGATCACAGTTAGTAAATAAAGATTTGAGGTGTATGAATATAAGTACAACAGACCCTCAAATAATATCATTTAGTTCTATATGATTTCCTTATGACATTGATGAAATAACAACCCCCATCCCACATTAAATGAAATGATCCTTTACATTGTTTCAGTTAAAATCAAAGTTTATAAAAATCCACTTGAGCCTGGTAAATGAGAACTTACTGCATAGGTTTTAATTAGGATCGCTATGGAAGGCTTTGCAAAGGAAGTGGCCTTTGATCTGAGTGTTTGAAGAGTAGTGGGGTTGGCTTTCTTCAGGCAGAAAAGGAGATCAGGGCAGCATGGCCTGGTTGGGAAGCCCAATAGCACATGCATGCGTCGGCAGCAGCAACACGGGAGCCAGTGGTGGTGGAGAGTAGGAGGGATGGCATGATCCAACAGAAGTGGGAAAAGTTGAGAGACATCAGTTTGGCGGCTGCAAGCTAAGGCCATAGAAGGCAGGATGTAGATTTAACATTTTCTTAATCTTAAGAATCAGCAGTTCTTTTGACTCTTGTCACCTGACTTGGAAGGAAGAGATGGTAATATTTTGTTTGCAAGTGTGCATCCATGAATGGAGTGTACAGGTTTCCTTTATTATATTTGCTAATAAAGTAGAAAGTGATTTGATTTCTGAAAGAAATCAGCAATGAAAAACGTTACTGTGGAGTTAGTAAGTAAGCTTAGGTTGGTGGGCTCTTGATGCTGGAAGGAACCTTGGCTCCTGCCCCCAGAGAGTAAGGAAGGAAAGGCTCTAACTTCTCTGCTCTGGGTCTTGTGTGGGAAGTTTGCTACTTGTTGCTCGGCTAATGAGTTCTCTTGAGATCCCGATGAGGTAGCTTATCGGTGACTTCATTTCACAGATTGGAACACTGAGATTGAGAGAAGGGACTCACTGAAAAATTAAACCCAGGTTCCCAAGTTTATGCCATTCTTTATTTGTCCAGTTAATTAATTGTCTTGCTGGGATCACATGACTACTAATGGCCAAGTGGAGACTTTCATGGCTGGCTTAATTTTATTCTGTGTGCAACAGGTCCTCGAAGATGCGTTGTTTCATTTAATGTTTCATTATAACATTGATGAGAAAAAGGCAGTTGATTCCCTGGGACTAGGAATTGGTGCCGTTTCTCTGTGGGGTCCACACATTCTCCCCATGCCTGTGGGTTTTCTCTGGGAACTCTTGTCTCCTCCCACACGAAAAGTTGTCATATGAGTTTCATTGATGGCCTCACTTCTCTCGAAGTAAATGTGGGCGTGTGTGCCAGTGTGCCCTGCAGTCAAAGACATCCTGCTTGGGCTTGGAGCTCATTGTGTGCCCAGAGCTGTCAGAGTGGCTCCAGTCTCTCGACCCTGAATTGCAAGAAGGTTATTCGAAAATAAAAGAATGAATGAATATAAATGATTGTTGGATTTTAGAAGTGTTTGGAGTCTTTATTTAGATGTTTGGTGATGTTTTTGTGACCATAAATAATATGCTGTAGGAACATAACTCCTATTTATTTCAGTTTATGGTAAAGTTGGTTTTGTTGCTTATCATTTTTTAAAAGTTTTTGAAGAACCTATCACTGTTAAGGAGTTACTGCATTTTGTAATGATTTCTTGATTGTGTATATTTTTCCCACTAGTGGAAAGTCTCCATTTTAGTATTGACCTTTTATATAGAAAATGCCTAATTGATAGACATGTCACTTATAAATATATTGACTAAACTCCTGCAACAGAGCCCCTTTAGGGTTGGTGTGGGCTTGTGTAGAAGAAAAAACATGGAGTTACAGTGGAACAGAAATGTGTGCGGGCAGTGTCCCCTGCCTCAGCCAGCAGATGAGTGTGCTTATTATGCTGAACGAGGATGATCACGCTATCAGGCTTGACAGCAAGGGTGTGGTGTGCTGACTGGCTGCCTGAGAGGGGCACATGCTCTGGCCCTGGGGCCTGCTGCCCCAGCTCTTTGCTCACTGGTTGCCCAACTGTTTGTGGTCAGGCCTTCCTGGTCTCTGGCACTTGCTTCTCCCCCTCCCCACCTTTGGGTTTCCTGGGGCTGGTTACTTCTTGGCATTGCTCCCACCTACTCTTGTCAGGCCTCCTCACCTCCCCAGTGCTATGTTCTCCCTTGTGTCACTGCAGTTATGGGTCATTACTGCTCGGGCCCCAAGATCAAACCTGGAATTAGTGCTCAGGGAAACACATGGTGAGACTGGTGTGCTCAGTGCTGGCTTCCAGGTGCAGTTAAATGGTGCTGGGGGCAGAGTAAGGGCCTGCCCATCGTCGTCTCCAGCTGTACTTCCCAGCCATCAGGCACTACTGTACTGTGCTTCCCAGCGACTACTGGTGTGTGGCTGGACTGCATTGTGGTGTTAAGAAGTTTACACTGTGTGTCAGATCTTCAGGACATCAATGTAAAAAAATTAAATATCTTAATTTTTAAATGTTGATTCCATGTCAATATACTATTTTGTACATACTGGGTCAAACAAATGCCTTATTAAAGTTACTATTTTTCTTTTTATGGTTTTGCTATTAGTGCTAGAAAATTTAAAATTACATATATGGCTTATATTCTATTACTATTGGCTTGTCTCTAATGTATCTGGAGAAATGTGTTCCAGATCCAAGTGATTATGCTCAAAAGAAGTCCCCCCCCCCAATATTCCAGCCCTCCCTATTCTTGAAGTAGAATCTTTTGCATTTGCTAGTTTCAAAGATAGAACTTCCAAAGGAAACTTAGATCTTAAAGTATAGCATTTTTCCATGTTAATTGTCTTTGACTAGCTTTAATTTATGAAGTAATGAAATACTAAAATTAATTTAAAGCCAAGTAAAATTTTGACATTACAGATTCACTCCTAAGTTCATTGTAAGATTGTTAAATTAAAATGTGATGGAACTACATTGGGAAAAGTGGTAGTCTGATCTTTAATTTGGTGGGAGGGTACCATACATAATTTAGAATGTCTCGATAAGTTTCATTTTTTTTCTCCCACTCATTAAGCACATAGTTGTCAAGCCTGTGCTGTCTGCCCAGCACTGATCTAAGTTCTGGGGAAGGCAGTTGAAAAGTAGACAGAGCCCCAGCCTTGTGCACTTTGCTTTCTAGTGGGAAAGGCAGCAATAAACAAATGAAATGCCAGGTAGGACCAGGGATAATTTTAAGCAGTGAAGTGTCTTGATTTATGTTTTTAGAAATTTACTCTGGAAACCTGAAGACTTTCTGGATAACCCACACAAGATAGGGTGGTGCCTGCAACTTGCATGGACACCATGGAGTCAGTGAACGGAAATCTGAATCTGAATTTAGTGTGATAATAGATCCAAGACTTGGATGGGTTAGATGGCGATATCTGGACACAGAATCCTTGAGAATGATAGCTCATGTTTCAGTCAGACCCACTTGGAAAATAATTTCCTGATTTCATTTCCTGGAAAGGAACAGATTGGTTTGAGCTGCCTTTTTGTGCATCCAGGGAAGGTTAACAAATCAGCATCGGCAGATGAGTCAGAGGCTCAGGAGATGGGGATGGTCGGGCCAGAAAAGTGTGCTTGAGTGGTGGTTTTCCCAGCATGGGGGTAGATAAAATTGACTGCGAATGAATGTCACTGTGACAGGGACCAAGGGCAGAGCCCAGGTACTGACATGTCAGTAAGAGGAAGAAGAGCTAGCAAAGGGGACTGAGAAAGAAGTGACCAGTGAGACAAGAAGGTAGCTGAATGACTAATGGAGAAGAAAAGAACACCTGGTGTTGATGACTGTATTTGACAGAGACAACTCTGTAGGAAAGCAGCTGCAGCAGATACAGGGGTTCTCAAGAGAATGAGAGGCCAGTGGGGTCAGCTAGAACAGATCAGGCTTTTGAGGAGTTTATCTGTGAGAAGAGGAAATATGAAGGCAGTGGAAAAGGAGTGGTGTGGAGGCTGAGAGAACCAGCTTGGTTTTTTTGTTGGATTTTTCCTGGAAGGTATTGCACAGGAGAGCACAGAGAAGGTATGAGCGTAGTGAGGTAAGACCTGGAAGTGAGCGGTCCCTCAAGGCAGAAGAGAGCCTGTCAGGGTGTAGGTACCGGTGCCTAGATGGGGTGAGAACAATAGATACAGAACTTGTGGGAGCTAAACAGCCTGGTGGGAAAGAGGGGTGATGGGACTGACTACACAGGGATGTTCTGCTGTGATGTTTTATTTCCTCAGTAGGTGCTAGGTTGTGACTTCCAATTCTTTCACCCTTTCATGATCATATTTTTGTTTAAAAATCATAAATTTCCTGAAATCATCCTAGTAAACATAAATTACTAAGTTTTCAGTTTTAAAACTGCTTATATTTTTATATTGTTTTGAAATTAATTCTCTGCTCTCAGTGTCCTGCAACAAAACTGGGTAATGTTCCCCATAGCAGTTCATGTTGGCATTTAAGAGAATATTTGTTAGAGATGGGTCTTGGGCAACCCACTCAAAGAAGACATTCCAAGTTGATGGTCTGTTCTGAGTTGTTGGTACAGCACTTTGCTGCCACCTAGTGTCATAAATCATTTTTGTTGCACTTTTGGGCAACTTGGGGGAGTGTGAGAAATTTTTTAAACTTAAATAAGGAAAGTTTTTTCTAACTCAGAATACATTGCTGTTCGTGGTGTTTGTTTTTCTATAAATAATGGACCAGAGTAATAATTCCTGTCTACTAAGCACCATTAAAATATAAATAAGATAACCTAAACACAGCTTTGTCTGCATTTAAAATTTTTTATGCATTCTTGATATAAATACCTAGATGATAATTTGAGATTTCCTGTTGATTTTTCTTTTAAACTGTGGTGCCAAAAAATATAACCCTGGGTCCTGCACAGTCCACTGTAAATCTCAGTCTTGAGAAACTGATTTGGCTCTTCAGTAATTGTTGATATTAACCCTTCACCTGGACTGGGGATATATTTGCCTTGGTTGTGCACCTTCATCTCATGAGGATGGGAAGTGGGCTCTAGTTTTGCCAAGCCAGAAGCATTACGTTATTAACAGTCTTAAGCCAAATCCCTTTCTGTTTAATTGTTTTCTCTTCTAGTAAAATTTAGGAAGTGGAATATTATGGAGAAAAGCTATTTTAAGTTTAGTGAGTTATGATGAATATGCTTTAGATAACCTTGAAAAATAACCCACACCCACTCTCATTTCTCTACTTTCGCAGCCAAAGTCACTTGTGAAGACCATACATAGTGTGCCAGCAGCTTCTGTGTCTTCAGCACTGGCTAGGTACAGCACAGCATAAACCTGCTATTGTGCGAAGGCGGTTTTTTCCTTATTAGAAGGACATTACAAGGAAGGGCTTAGACACATGGGTTGAAGTTGCTGTTTCTTTGGTAATACAGATAAACTTAAGCTACTTATTTTCATATTCAGTTTCCAGATGGGCTACCTTATGAAAATCCCTTTAACCAAAAAGCCTGGAGCTTTTTGCTAGGGTTTTTCTGGGTTAATGTAATAGTCATCCAAATCTTTCTTTATTCCTATCACTCCCATGTTGGAGTCAAGCCTGGAGGAAAAGGTGGATTGAGGTGGGGATGGGCATATATATATTTAAAAAAGCAAAAAAGGTGTCTGTTTCTAAGTTGGGTGGATTGTAATTCCAGGGGAACAGGAAGAAAAAGTACCATGTTTGGAAAGAAATAAGATAGTAATGTTTGGGGTCGGGGCCAGTGTTCACAGGTTGATCTGGGAAAGAGAGGCTCAATCACATTTGGGAAAGTTCTACAAACTCACATGATACCCTATAGGCTATTTTACATTCATTCTTATAAAACAAATAAATTTGATTACTTTAATTCACTCACTAAATAGAATTTTCTTAATAAGTCGATAACCTAAAAAGGGAGAATAGGTTGATTAACACTGTGATCTTGGACAAATTTCTTAAGCTCCCTATTGCCTCATCCTACATCTGGAAATAGTTTCAAATTATAAAATTTTTATGAGGTAGCATGTTTGGCGTGCTGCTCAGAAGCTCATGGTAGTGACTATTAGTATCAACATTATCCTTTTATATAAAGAACATTGAAACTGGGAATGAAAACAATTCATCTTCTTGGAGTGGCACTAAGTTACATTAGAATATACATATAACTAAACATGGACAAAAGTTGGTAAAGGAATATTGTTTTAAAATTTTATTCTGGGAGAAATGTGTCATCTTTGGTAATATTTATAAGAACAATATTATGTTCTTTAATCAGTCACAGAAAACCTCGAGTGACTTCTTGATTCAGAGATAAAGAAAACTGAAAGCCATGGGCTTATTTTCTGTGTTTTATTAAAAGATTTTACAGGCCGGGCAAGGTGGCTCGTGCCTGTAAGTTTCAACCTATGAAGCGGCCGGGGCTAGGGATTGTGGTTCAAATCCCTCCTGGGACCCATAGTGAGACCTAGTTCCAAAAAAATAGCTGGAAGTGGTGGCGTGCGCCTGTAATCCCAGCTACCTGGGAAGCTGAGGCTGGGGATTGCTTCAGTATGTGGTACCCCGGGCAACGAGAGCCTGCGGTTCCACGGGCAAAAATAGCAAGACCTAGTCTCCAAAAAAAAAAAAAAAAGATTTTACAAAGCTTTAATTTGGAATTAAGTTGTATCAGTAAATGCTTAATAAGGCATAATAAGGAGAATGGGGAAGTTTTAATTTACTTAAAACTGGATTCCCCAAAGCAGATACCCTATACCCTTCACAAACTTTTTTGAGCCTTCACAAAAAATTTGAGCCATGAGATCAAGACGTGGCAGTGTAGGAGAGTCATGCTGGGATAACCAGGGAGCTCAACTTTTAAATGAGTGTTCCTCAGTGCATACAGGTGACTTTGTTGGTTCTCCTGCCCATGCTGCTGTCCTCAAAATAGGCTGACTAGCTTTGCAGATTTTCCCGGAATGGCTGGAACGTACTCCTCACTGTGACCTGTGGGTGGCACAGCACTCTGGGAAAGCTGGCGGACCTGAGAGTTGTTCCCAGCACTGAAGGAGCTTGCCCTCCTTTCCACCCATTTTCCTTTTGTTTTCCCACTGTCCTTTGCTCAGGAGAGCTGTGCTGGTAGCCTTCAAGATTTGATGTCTCTGACTGCCTTTAGAGCCTAAAGGGGAGGGGGCATTGCCGCAGGGAAGAAGAAATCTAAAGACAATGAATGGCATCATTTCTTTAATTTCCATATCTCTTAAGTCCAAAGTTTGTGTACTTCTATACTTAGTTTAAATTGTGCATCATTGCAAAATTATTCTTTTAAATTTTGTTTTACATGTATCTATATATGACAAAAATAAACTAATGTATAATTAGAATGATCCTAATGGATTGATAGTGTTTTCTAGACCTTTGAAATATTTGGTTGGCATTACCTTTTGTAAGTTGAAACTTGTTCAGAGATTCTTTGGTAAGCTGAAGTTTCTGTTAAATAATAATTTGACCAACGAGGCACATCATGACTTTTGACACCAGCTGAGCTGATTTTTGCAGGGTGATCTAAAGGCTTACCTGCGCAACGAGCACGAGCACCTGAGGGGAGACTCACAGACCATGCTGCTGCAGCGGATGGCGTGCGAGATCGCAGCGGGGCTGGCTGCCATGCACAAGCTGCACTTCCTGCACAGGTGGGTCTGGCCTGGAGGTGTGTCTCACTCGCCTGGTGGTGCAGCCCAGAGAGGTTCCATGTAGAGCTTCAGAAGGACAGCATGCTGCATCCCCTCAGAGATTATAAGTCTTGAAATGTCCTGTGCCTCCTGGTATCAGAACTAGGGTTGAGTTGGCTCCATTTTAACCACGACTGGGGAAGAGAATGTTTGGGTACAGCCTAAGACCTGGAGATTACTTCCAGAATTTCAAAAAATATAAAAACTGCTGCATTCCTCAGAGTTAACAGTCCTGGGCTACCGTACTCTAACCTTTGTTAGTGAGACCTTTACTTGTCAAGTTAACTTCAGGCTGAGGTTTCCCCCGTGTTTCCCAGTTCACAGTCCTGAGAGAGGGAAAAGGGGAGCAGAGGCTTGACATCATCTTTCTGTGGGAGGTCTTGGCATTGGTTTCAGACTAGCACTTTGAGAGGCTGCCCCCACGGCTGGGGTCACAGGTGGTCAGGGCACGGAGGTTGATAAAGCACAGTTGTGTTGAAATGCTTCAGTTCCTACTGGAATAGCAGGTTTTTGGAGCATGTTGTATTTTGTTGAGAGCTTTGAGTCCTGTCTGAGATGATGGTTCAGTGAACCCAAAAAGAGATTTCTGCGTATCTTCTAGCCTTTTAGCTCTGGTGTGTGTTTAAAATTGTTTCTCAGGCCTCCCAAGAAATTAGGTAGTATGTCTTCAGTTGGTTTTTAATTAAATCATTTAGCTCTTAATGCAATGACCTGAAAAGGAACACGTATATATCAGCTTGCATGGATGTGTATGAAGTGTCTTTTTAAAAGCAGGTTACACCAGAGTATATTTGTAGTATATATTACCCATTTTAAAAAATACGAAAACCCTTTAAAAATAAAAAAGAAGCACTTGGCTGTATCTAGAGGGGCATATGTGTGCGTGAGAGAGGACATGGAAAAGTACCTATGAAATTCTCAACACTGCTTCAAGGTAGAGAAAAAGGAAAATTACTAACATTTTTTCATATACATCTCTGTCTTCTTTGACTTACATAGTGAACAGATCATTCTGATAATGTGCTTTTTAAAAGATGCAAAAGATTATAGGTCTTTCAGGCCCAAGGCAGAATTCCTTATATAAAACTTCAAAATATGAAAAATCTGTTTGTTTCACATTGGAGAAATCTTGCATTTCATATTCAGTCTCTTATAGTAGGTTAATACACAGTGTTTTTGTAATGTTAATCTTTCATAAAATACAGGTAATTATTACCTAATACTCAGTTTAGGAGGTTTTAGATTTGGGGGAATAGAATGTTGAAAAAGAGTATCATATCAGATTCAGCAATGTAAAGTCATTAGAGATAGTGAAAAATGGTATTTAATCCCTGGTTGTTTGACCATTGTATTTTAAAAATTAGTAGAGATGTCAGAATGAATCTAACTTTCCTGTGAACTTCTTTGGATTAGAGTTTTAAAGTCTTATGAATTTTAGAGCAAATAAAGATAAATTAAATCATATGATTTGTACTGGAGTTTTATTCCAGTACAAAAACTCAAGAAAACTCTTGAAACCAAATGAAGCTTGACAACTATTTCATTTTCTTTTTAAAAGAAAATTTAAAAGTAGCCATATTTTATGTAAAGTTTCTGTTTGGGCAGAATTTTGTACTCTTAAGTTATTTTGTTGATCATGTACCATATAGTACATTTCAAAGCTGGAATTTAGATGTATCTTCACTGACTCAAAGTCAGAATCTCAGTGTTGGTTGAAAATAGAACAGCCCACAGTGTCCAAATAAAAGCTGTTAACTGATACAGAAGCCGACCTAGTAAAATACTCCCAATTAAACTGTGTTTTGCTTATTGTTCAAGAGGAGACTTACACCTCAGTCTTAGGCAGTCTGCATTTCTGAAGTTGTGCTTATGATATTCATGAAGGCCACGTAAACAGCAGCGATTGCCAGTCTCTTGCGTTCCTGCCATGCTGGCCAAGAATCTGGGACTTCCTGTCCCCAGCCTGTCTCTCTTCCTGGACAGCCCCCATGTACTGCCACCAGCTCACTTATGGGGGCCTGAGTAGCTGGAGACTTCCATGAGAGCAATAATATTTTGATTTCATGATGAAAACCTAACAATTTCCCTTAAATAGGCCTTGGAATCCCAGTCCTAAAATTCTGCAAGCTCTACACATGTGTATGGGAGAAGAAACAATGAGTGCCTTGTCATTTTACTTACCTGATCTAACCTTTTGTTCTTCAGTAGTAAAGTCTTCATAATAGTGCTGAATTCTTAAGAGAAATGTGTGGATTTAATGAAATCCTAAAACTTGTATTATCGTTTGACCCAGTAAAAAATAAGGGAAGGAGGAGAAACAGGAGAAGTAATTTTGATGAATAAGGCTGGCCTTGTCTTCTAGTTTCCAGGTTTTTTGCCCCTCCCCCCCTTTGGATTCATTTTGATATTATGTTAAAGACAATTTAAATATTAGTCTGTAAAGTTCATTGCCAGATGAGGTATATTGTAAATCAAGCAAAACTCCCAGTATTTGCTCACTAATGCTCTTGCTGGAGAGTTAAAACATGCATTTACTTTAGTTAAAACATGCATTAAACACAGAACAATCACTGTTCTCCACTTTGCAAAGCACTCAAGAGTAGTTGATTAATACTGAGGACATTCTGAAGAGTCATGAGGCAGTTGCCGTATTCTTAACTCTATTTTACAGAGAATGGTACTGATGATCAAAATGGTGAGCAATTTGTCTCTCTTAGCCACTAATATGATGAGCATCATTCTCTGTAGTGTTCTGCTGTGTCACAGAGTGTGCTGTCATTTGAGATACAAACACCATGTATGGTCCTTTATAAAAGAGAAGTTACTTTTGCCTGGTGGAAATCAATGCAATAGCATTTTAATTTTTGACAGATAGGCATGAATTGGATAATATAGGAGATTGAGAAAGAAATAGCAAGGCTATGTATAGTGGGAATAGGAAAAAAGAAGGAAGAGGGGTTTAGGGAAATACAAAGTTGTCTAGTTTAAGGTAACAGAGGTGCATTCAAGGAAATAGTAGAAGGTAAGAATAGAGAGGCAGCCTGAGGCCACCTTATAGAGACCTTTGGACTTTATATTGTAGGCAGTGGGTCACAAAACCAGAACTGGGTGGACATACATGTGTGTACTGACCACTTCTGCAGGGGAGTTTAAAATGATTTTTTCAGGAAGGGCATTTTTGACAAGAAAACCAAATAGCACTTTATATAGGGTCACTGCCCCTGACTTTTTCAAATTTCCTTTTGTAAATGGAAAGTTTATTGAAGGCAGGATTGCTTCAGTTTCTCCTGTGATATATTTCACTTCAACATGAGGAGAGCTCTGCAGTGGGGAAGGAACCAATTTAAATGTAGTTTAAACAACCCAAAGGAAATTATTAAGATTATTAGTAAAGCACTTTTATTGAAAAAAGGCAGCAGGTTCAGAAGGTTTTGTTGTTAACCTCTGTCTAACCTTTAAAGAACAGATAACACCAATTATTTAAACAATTCTAGACCATAAAGAAATATCACTTCATGAATCTAGCTTAACTTTGATAATAAGAGATGGCATCGAAAAGATAATTATAGTTGCTTCTCCCTAGTGAATATAGATACTAACACTGGCAAATTGCATCCATCAATATGTAAAAAAACAGAACAAACAGGTTAAGACTTTTTCTAGAAATAAGGGTGGACATATAACATGCTTGCATAATTACATTCAAACAAAGTAAAACGGGAAATATGTCAATAGATTGCTGAAGCACCATTTAGTATATATTCCAGAGTCATTTTATATTTAAACCTTTGATAGGGAACAGAGAAATCAACTTAAATTAGATAATCAGACATCCCAAAACTCAATAGCAATTACTTATTTAAGCAGCACAATAATAAAGCTTTTTCAATTAAAATCAGAAACCAGATGGATTCCCTACAAGTTTTGTTATTGTTCAGCATTTCTTTGGAGGCTCAGTAGTAAAATCTTCATACTAGTGCTGAATTCTTAAGCTAAATGTGTAGATTTAAAGAAACCCTAAAGCTTGTATTACAGTGTCTGGCCTGTACAAACAGAAGAGAATGGAAAAGCAGGGAAAATAAGGCTGGCCTTGTCTCTAGAGCACTAGTGAATACAAACTAACTAGAAAATTACCTACTTAAAAATAAAAGTTAAAAAGTACTGAATGATTTCTGTGTGCCAGGTATTGTTTCTAAGTACTGTGTGGGTAGTGACCAACTGATACTTTTCTCCCCTGTTATAGATGGGAAAACACAGGCACCAAGAAACATACTAACTGACCCAGGGTGGTGCACTTGATCTGAGACTGAACCAGATCCCTAGGCTCCAGAGACCAGATGCAAAGCTGCTTTAAGCAGTCATTGGAAGAGCTCGTGGCCCTTCCTTACTGGGGCATGGCTTTGTGTCTTAAGAAATGTTAAGACACTAGCTTTTTGGTTTTGTTTTATTTTTTTAAACTTAACCAGAGAACTTTTGTGACTTGCTGTATGATAAATCACACTGAAGTCAGTGATTTTCCTTATACTACGTATAAGTACCTAGAAATGAAGGTGGGAAAAAATCATTCTGTCCTCAATAATGTCACAAGTATAAATTAGATAGGAATAAGCTATGTCAAAAATATGCTGGGCTGTGTAAAAAAAAACAACTGAATTGTATAAGGGCTTAAAATGAGAAGAAGTGCAGAGGTGGACTATTATTGACCAACACTCCAAAAATGTTGATTAGCTCAAAATTAATAAATAAGAACAATTGGACTTGTTTTGACAAAGAAACAATTTAGGCAGTACATGGAACATAAAATTAATTTCTGATGAGTGGTATTTCAAATTATTGGGAAAAGGAGGATTCATTATATATTGGCAGTTTCTATTTGGGAAAAAAATTGAATCTCTATAGCATCCTATATATGGTAGAATACAAATATAAGAATTAAAAATGTGTTGTTGGCAAAATTCTAGATTATAGAAGCTTATAGAAGCCTGAGGTGAGTAAGACCTTTTATTTTATTTATTTATTTATTTTATTATTATAAAGTTTATTCCAGTTGACAATTTAGGCCATAGACATGTACATGAAAATTCCATAAAAGGGATGAGTATGTGGGGGGTTAGGAGGGGTGGAGATGGGAAGGAGTGGTCAGGGAGGGAAGGTCCCCAGGAAATACAAAGATGTGAAACACATACATAAAAAAATAAATTAAGAAAAAAAGAAATCAGTACAATTTCTATGCTGGAGAGAAGCAGCTCACCTGCCTACCTGGCACTATGCAGATGGCTCTCTTTTTCTTTCTCTATTCCCTAATAACCCTGTCCTTTTTTTTTTTAAATTTAAATTTTTAATTTGCATATATTTATATTAATATTACATTATTCCATTATTGTGTACCCCGGGGCTTTCCCACTTCACTAACATTTGTTAACCATCCTGATCTTTTGTACTCTTCAACTCCCCTGCCTTCCCTCTCCTCTGCTCTCGCTCCATGGTTCAGTCCCATTGGTTGTTTTCATTCTTTCTTATTCGTTTGTTTGTTTGTCCCTATATCCATCATATAAGTGAGACCATCCTGTACTTCTTTTTCTTTTTGTCTCATTTCTGCTAATATGAGTCTTTCTAGTTCCATCCAGGTTGCTGCGAATGACATGTGTTAGTCCTCCTTGATGGAAGCGTAGTATTTCCTCGTGTATATGTACCATTTAGCCAATCATCTGTTTTGGGGCATTTGGTTTGTTTCCAAATCTTGGCAATTGTAAACAGGGCTGCAGTGAACATGCGCGTACAGGTGTCCTTTTGAATTAATGTTTTCATGTCCTGGGTAGATTCCTAGTAGTGGGATTGCTGGGTCAAATGACAAGTACACTTTCAATTGTTTGAGGGTCCTCCACACAGTCTTCCATAGTGGCTGGACCAGTTTGCACTCCCACCAGCAGTGTAAGAGAGTTCCTTTTTCTCCACATTCGTGCCAACATTTGTTGTTATCTGTTTATATGGACCATTCTTACTGGTGTAAGATGGTATCTCAGTGTGGTTTTAATTTTCATTTCCCTGATTATTAGTGATGTGGAGCATTTTTTCATATGCCTATTAGCCATTTGTATCTCCTCTTTGGTGAAGTGTCTTTTTAGTTCTTCTCCCTATTTTTTGAGCGGGTTTTTTGCTTTGTTTTTGTTGAGCTATAGGAGCTTTGTGGATCTTTGTTATCAGACCCTTGTCACTTGTCTGGAGGGCAAAAATTTTCTCCCAGTCAGTTGGGTTTCTTTTTGTTTTGTTTATTGTCTCTTTTGCTGAACAGAAACTTTTACATAAAAATTAAATACTTTGTATGGCAACAGATACCATAAACAAATAGACAACAGAGATGGGAAGATATATATGCAATTCAGGTAACAACTAAGAGTATAATATTTATGCCTATGAAGAATTCTTAAAAATTGACAAGAAAATAATGACCCAGTAGAAAAAATGGGGGGAAGTATAAATGATAAATGTGAAAAGATATTAAAATGATAAATGTGAAAAGATGTTAAAATTCAAAACTAGATTAGGGATGTATAAATTAAAGTGAAACTCAAAAGCTAGAGGAACTGCTTGCTGTTCTGTTGCTGGTAGACTGCTGTGTGTTGCAGTGTGTCATGTTGTATGTAGGCTATTATAAACTTGTGAAAAGCTATTGAGCAATGGCTATCTAAGTAAAAATACTCTGGATTCTATCTCATCTAAATTAGAAGCATTAGAATTTAAGAATGTGTGTTAGAGCTATCTACTGCAACATCATTTTTAGTGGTGGCCAAGAAAAAAAAGAATGTTCATCAGGGAGAACTAGAATACATTTAAATATATCTGTACTATGGAGACTATGGAGTATTGCACAAATATTGTGGAGGAAGATTTAGAACTGCTATACTAATTAACTTGAAGGCATTTCAATGTTGTGATGTGGTTAAATAAAAAATAAGGATGTAGCTGGGCGCGGTGGCACGCACCTGTAATCCCAGCTACTTGGAAGGCTGAGGCTAGGGATCATTTGATTCCACATTCAAGACTGTCCCAGGTAACATAGTGAGACCTAGTCTCTAAAAAAAAAAGATGCAGCTAGGAGAGCATAATACTGCACTTTTGTGAGGCAGGTCCTCCTTTGTCCACTTAATTTGTGTATCTGATCTGTGTGTGCACTATGGATACAAGTATGGGGGGGGTTAGAGAATACTTAGAGTTACCAGTTTGTTAATGCATGTTAAGTGGAATGAATACAAGGGAAAGGAAGAAGATAGCTTTAAAAATTTGTACCTTTATCTCAGGAAAACTCAAAAAAGCCTCATGTTCATATGATTCAATGACGTATAAGTGTGAAAGACTAGGAAGGATGGTGCTCTAAGACCTTTGCGCACTGTTGTGCTGCAGGAAAAAGTGTGAAAGACTAGGAAGGATGGTGCTCTAAGACCTCTGAGCACTGTTGTACTGTAGGAAAAGGAGACGTTGCAGCTGGTGCTTGAGTGCAGCAGACAGGAGATGTGGGAGCATGTCCTGAGATGCCAGCCACCGGGGCTTAAGATCATAGCCCTTGATTTAAAATCATTTGTTATATATAATTAAAAGTTTTCATAGATCCATAGGAATTAATGTTCTGGGGATGGTAAAGTGCTGACTCTATTGTCAAACCAGCAGGTTTGCACTGGTTAAAATACACACTCCTCCTGTACCATGCCGGCCGTCTTCTGTCCTGATCAGAGGCAGTCTTCCAGTCTAGGCCTGTTTTCTGAAGGGTTGTTGCTAGGTGGTCCTGGCCCCCCCCCCAGGCCTGCTGGGTTTTATGTCCTTCCAAGTGGTCATGATGACGGCCAGTATGAGCATACCCTTTGAAGAGCATGGGTTTGTATCCTGAAAGCAGTTAGTTGGTAGGTCCTGCTGGATCCTCCTTTGAGTTGGTGTTAGGACACACAGAGAGACTGATCAATGTAGCCCCCTTTTCAGGCCTTTGGTGTGTTAACTAAATACTAGGATATTGAGGGACCTCACCTTACTCTGACCCCTGGAGTCTGCAGAGCTGAGCTCAGCCTCACCTTCTCCAAACTATGCTGGTCTTACCACCCATGTCCACTGCACAGTAATAAAGTCACAATTCAGGGGGACCAGACCCTTAAGCAGATTTGTGAGGTGCTTTCTCTTTGGGGCTCCTTTTTCCTCTCTGCACCCTACCCTGAGGTTCAGTCTTTGGTGCTGTTTCCTATTGCCACTACCCAAGGAGACTGTTTCTCTCTGGGCTCTCTGTCTTTGTGTGGTTTGGGAAGTGATCCTAAGCAGAAGCAAGTGCATGTGGCGTTTACATTTCTCTCCCAGATCAGAATCCTAGGCTGTCCACTGTCTAGGAACTAGAGATTGCCTCTTTATGTAATTTGTCAACTTTTATAATTGTGTATTATAAATGATAAGCCAGAGAAAACTCAGAACTGAAGGCTTTATCTTGTTTTATCACCAGTCCTTGAAACTCATGCAGCCTGTGGTGGACCATATTCCAGGGTCTGCCCAGTTTGCAGTGTTCGCAGCCTCTGTGTACCTGAGGCATAGCAGGTGCCTGATACTCAGCAGGCACTGTAGCAATAGTGCAGTGTTATTCAGCTAGCAAGGGCTGGCCTAGTAAATGGGCGCAAACACCTTCAACTCGTAAATAGGAAGTTGCCCCTTTGTGTCACATCAGAATCCTCCTGCTTTTGTCTTCCATGGTGCCTCTTGAAGTGATCTCCCATCTTTGAATGGTAAGTGGTAGAATCTCTTCAGAACTCACGTAGAGATTTTATTTGTTGAGATTTCCTTGGCAGAGTGGTGTGGTGAGCAAAATGACTTAGAAGTCCAATTGTTAACATCCTTCTCGTCAGTTCTACCAATATAAGGCATATTATTCATCCTTCTGAGCCTATTCCTTTTTGAAATGGGGATAAGCTTTACCCTGAGGTGCTTTTGTCAAGACTACAGAAGGTAATGTATGCCACCCCCTAAAAGAATATTCAGTGACTTTCATTATTTTATTCTACTTGCCCCATGTTACTCTTATCAAGAATCCAGGTTACTTGGGAAAACATAAGTTGATAGAGGATGATTTTGAAAATGAGCCCAGCAGTATCAAGCTGTTTCCTTGAGAGCAGTTTTTCAGAATATGGGCACTTGCTAGCTCTAGGGTGAGTTAGAACATGTGGTGATGTTTCCTTGTGAGTTGGAATGGGACTCTTTAGGGCTGTGAGCTGCACGTCCTGTGTCCATCAACTTGCAGCTGAATCCTTGCAGCCACTGACAGCTGGGGTGACAGTGAGTGCTGCCAGCACATGGGACCCAGCCAAAGCCTTTCAGAGAGCCTTTCAGGGCTGGGTCATTCAGTGGCCTGGCCACAGGACCTGTTTTTCTACTTGAAGGAAGAATATCCTGGGTATGTTTGTATTTCCTGACCAATACTAGTCATTGACGTCAACAGTTAGCTCTGTTGTTAAAAAGTTGTGTTTTCCTTTGTGTTTTTCTGTTCTTTCACTTTGTGTTTTCGGACTTGAGAAGACTGTATTTTTAACCAATTTTTTTGAAACAAACTATATCATCTCAAATCATTGAAATTATGTTCAAAACATTTCATATATATTTTTACTTTATCCTTATGGAAATATGTGAGCTAGCTAGTTACATGTGTGTCCCTGTTTTTTGGTGAGAGTCCAGAAAGTGACTTGGTCCAAGTTGCACAGTGCTCTCTAGCAGTGGAACCAAGATGAGGAGGGCCAGATCTACAGATTCTGCCCAGTGCTTTACCCCCCGTGTTGCAGTGACTGAACTGTTTGGGTGGCAGTCAAGAACAACTTTATAAGACATTCTCCCAGTCATACTGTTGTTTTCTCCCTCATTACCTCTGGTTTCCGGTTAACAAGAACCTTTCCTGCTTTCTAAGACTGTCAGTTGAACTGTATGAGAGTTTTGTAATGAGAGGTAAAGGTCCTTTGCATGTGTAACTGTTCATCTTCTATCTAACCTTCACATTCACTGACTCTGAAGACCTCGTTGAATGTGTGTCAGGAGAGAGGAGAAAAGGAAGACTCGGGCAATACAGAAGTTGCTGGAATGGCCTAAGGAGAAGGTGCCAAGTGCTTCTCAGGTGCTCCAGCCAAGCCTCAGTCCACTGCAGCCTTCTTCTGTGCACACACCTGCCCAGGTTGAAATGCCGGCACTTGTCTCTCCTTCAGGTCTTAGGAGGGTGATGTTAGGGATGTTTTAGAAGACTTTGTTTATAGACTCTAGAAATGATGGCTAGCGGTAACAGAAACTGTTGGCAAAACCTGCAAAAAGTAGCAGCTGTTGTTCTAAAGCTTCCTGCCTTAAAACATTTTCATCTGTTTGCTCTCCGAGTGTACTACTACTCTCCCTACCTTCTCATCCTTGCTTCCAAAAAAATAGAGACCAGTTCTCTTGCTAAGACTGGATATTTCTATATTATTAATGGCAGTGGGATGGGGTCCCAAAGTTTTTTCTGAGACATCTCAGGCCTGCAGGCTTCTGGAGAGAACACTATGAGAATTACCACTTGTAAATTGATAGTATAGAAAGAACTTTGACATAATTAGAACTTCATATCAGCATATGTTTCTCAAAGACCAGCTGTATGCCTAGTGCCATGCTGATTAATAATGTGTTGTTATTGATAGTCATTGATGGCAAAAGAGTGAACTTGCCGACTTTGTGAGCTTGACAAAATTACTTCAGTGTCTGTGCCTCAGTTTCCTTAGGTATAAATAAGGAAAATAATAGTACCCACCTCATAGGTTTGTTGTGAAGATAAAATGTGTTAATACATATAAAGTGCTTAGATAAATGCTTTGTACAAAATAAGTGCTTTGTAAATATTAGCCACTATTATATAATTGAGTCCATGTTGTTATGTACCAAACTGTCATTGAATTTTATCAGTATTAGCTGTTATTGTCATCCTTGTCATCATTGTATTTCAGATGTGAGCTTTGAAAATCTTTTAAATGAAGGATTTAAGAATTTGGTTTTGATCTATAATTGCGTATACACAAATATTTTAAATTTTGACCTATAGAAATTCCATTTTTGACCTCATTTAAAACTATAGATAAGGTGGCCTTTTCTGTTTTAATTTGTTGACTTTTTATGTATTTGCCAGTTGATGGTTAAAAAATCTAAAGGCTCAAGTCAAAATCAAAAAAATGTAACTTATGTGGGAACTTCATTTAGAAAAAAAATTTTTTTGCTTTTCAAATAATGTGTTTTTGAAAATTATCTCAGTCTTAGAATTCTAGGGCCGGGCACAGTGGCTTGTGCCTGTAAGCTTCAGCCTATGAAACGGCTGGAGCTAGGGATCATGGTTCGAGTCCCGCCTGGGGCCCATAGCGAGACCTAGTTCCAAAAAAATTAGCTGGACGTGGTGGCACGCACCTGTAATCCCAGCTACCTGGGAAGCTGATGCTGGGGATTGCTTGAGTTCTTGGTACCCCAGGCAACGAGAGCCTGCGGTTCCACGGGCAAAAACAGTGAGACCTAGTCTCAAAAAATAAATAAATAAATAAAAGAATTTTTTTCTTGCTCACTCTGAAAATAGGAGGGAACAAGCATAAATCTGGTGTAATGCAGATTAAGATACAGAAATGGTCGGTATTTAACCTTAGCAGTCGGAGTTATTTGGAAAAAGAAATCTAGTCATCTCCATACTTCAGTGATAAAGAAAATGATATATAATCCTTTTTGTGCAGTGATTAAAAATATGACATAATCCAGGCCGGGCACGGTGGCTTGTGCCTGTAAACTTCAGCCTATGAA
>PVHY01009644.1:0-55316 GCA_004024945.1 Uropsilus gracilis
AAAAAAAAAAAACCACACACACATTTACCAGATATCAGAAGAGAAAAACAGGCCAAACAACCAACAACTGAACATCAACTTAACCAACCAACAATTCGCAGAAAAATGGGAGGAGTGACTGAAGGGAGGATACAGAGGGGAAATATAGAGGGAGGAGGAGGGATCAATTATAATGCATAATTGTGACAAATCAATAAAATGAAAGAAAGAAAGAAAAAAGTTTGTTGTTTTGAATTAAAATCTCTGTTAACAATTTCTGTGTGTTCAGACTTCACAATAGTGCAAACATATGATCAGATAAGGCCCTAGAAACTTGTAATCTAGTTAAATAAATGATCAACATTTCTTCTTTGATGTCTACTTTGTTGAAGGACCTGAGGAGCTATCATTTTGAATATAGGAACTATAAAGAGTTTGAGTCCTTAGAAAACATATGTGACCGGGCACGGTGGCACGTGCCTGTAAGCAACAGCTTATGGAGTCGTGGCAGGGCCTGGGGATCTCAGTTCGAGTCCCGCCTGGGCAACACAGCGAGACCTAGTCCCAAAATATAGCTGGTGAGATACACCTGTAATCCCAGCTACCTGGGAAGCTGAGGCTGGGGATGGCTTGAGTTCGTGGTACCATGGGCAACGTAAGCCTGTGGTTCCATGGGCAAAAATAGTGAGACCTAGGCGCAAACAAACAAACATATAGTTCACTGGGGAGGCAAAACACTAACTTATAATAAAGTAGCTATAATGTATCAAATAAATCAGTTCTTGAAATAAGACTTGAACATTTGTAGAATTTGGTCCAGAAGTGCTTTAGGATAAAAGAGTATATGATAGGGAAAGTTCTTTTAGATAAAGTGAGTAATCTGAATAAGTACGTGGGGGATGGGAAAGTTTGGAGTATAGCCAAAGGATCATAAGTTATTTATTTCAAAGATAATTAACGCTAACACAAGATATTTAGTTGGGGCATTCTTAGCTTTTGAG
Organism: Uropsilus gracilis; assembly: GCA_004024945.1. Taxonomy (NCBI): domain Eukaryota; kingdom Metazoa; phylum Chordata; class Mammalia; order Eulipotyphla; family Talpidae; genus Uropsilus; species Uropsilus gracilis. The sequence continues at coordinate 981 of PVHY01009644.1, forward strand.
AACACATACTGAATATACAGATGTCAGGAAAAGGCCCCTGTAGTAGTTATGGGAAATTGATCTACTATAAAACATTCTTCTGGAAATTACTTTGTCTCTGTGGCCCGATAATATGTAGGCCACATGGTAATTCATGGGCTTCCAGTTTGCCTCTTATTAGAGCCCTAGAGCCACCTCCCAGACACCTTAGAGGTCTAGAATACCAAACATCCTGACCAAGATCTATTCCTCATAGAAAACAGCCATTAGTCGTGGGTAAGGCCCTGGATTGTATCTCCATTGCCTCTCTTTAAAATCTCAAGCCAGGAATGTGGAGGAGGGTGAGGAACAGGTTTCTCCAATCTCCCCACTTGCTTCACCTGTCCTTAGTTTGCCAGCCCAGCCCTGTGCCCATCCCCATCCTACAATGGCTCCTTAAAAACAAGGTCTCTTTCTTCAAAGACATGGATGGCGTTGCACCTACTGGTCAATGGATTTACATAGTTTTATATGAAAGTAGAAATTGAGAAAAAAGAAGAAGAAATTTGTACAGGACCCTAGCATTATGGGGCAAGACTTGTCTGCTTTGTGGAAACCATCACTTCCAATAGGGCAAAAACAAACAAACAAACAAACAAACAAACAAAAACCCCAAAAACCTGATATCACTGTCTCAAAGTCTATGGTACACACTGAAATATCTAGGCAGTGAGTCCCTTGTTAAAAACTGCTGAATGGAAAATATCTCCAACATTTTCAAGCACTGATTGATTCTGATAAGGAGAAAAGGTCTGCTGAGATTTTCGAACTCAGCATTCCAGCTGTAAAGCAAATACAGACTATGTCAAAGAACACTTGGCAACATTTCTTTTTTAAAAAGCAAACATTTTATCCTGTGGATGGAATGAGAAAGGCACTTGGAATTGCTCCCTAAGACCTTCCATTCTCCTCTTTTTTGTTGTTTGTCCACATCAGTCTTCTATGTTCCTTCCCTTCACTTCCCATAGCAATGCAAAACTGCTCACAATAGAGTGAAAGCTCCTTTCCTAACTTGGAAAAAAGCTAAGTGGTAAAATTAAAAAAGGCTGTAGATGCATTAGAATCACTCTTTTGGCTTTTGAGATAAAGAAAATGAGTCTTGAAAAGATAAAACCTTCCTTGCTGAATGTGGTAGGGATGATAAGGATGAAAACAAGAGATGGGAAGACAGCAGACCATTCATGTAGTGTTTGACAGACTACATAAGTGATTCTGTAAAGGCTTGTCATGTATGTGATACTGTCATGTCCATCTTTCAGGTAAGTTAAGTGAGACCCAGAGAGTTCTCCTGTAAGGAGAATGTTGATGTCCTTTTTGATCAGGGGAACTGCCCAGAACAGAGCCAAGTATCTTTGAAGTGCCAAGCCTCTGAAGGGCCAGGCATGCAAAGACTAAAAAGACAAGGCTCTTTTACTCATACCTATTAGGAAAAGGATATCAGTTTCCCCTATGGCAACACACAGGGCACCCTAACGCTGTCATCAGATTACCTGTGCCTTAGAGGGACTGAGTCCCATAGCATTTAACTTGCTCTAAATATGATTGTATAGAAACTTCTGAAATGTTAGTTCTTCGGCAGAGGAATCCATATTGTAAACTGCACAAAATTGAGTCTCTGTATTGTAAAAGTAATTAAATTACAGTTGACTCAAGATTATGGAGGTGTTTCAGTTACCTAGAAATAGTGGTGGGGCAGAGATGAACTAGGATCTCTTATCCTACAATTATTATTTTTTATGATTAGCACCCACCTCTGTGACCCTACCTATTCTGAATGATACTAATATAACCGTACCTTTTATTCTTTGGGGGGAAATATGATCAGCAACTAAATCACATCTTCATGGACAGAAAAATCATTTGGAACTCCTAATTAATCTACATCTGCTTTTGCAAGCTTACCAGAAAATCTTTCCCAAACCCTGTCTTAGGGCACTAGTCACACTGTATGAGCGTTACATATCCATCTCCCAAGCTAGCCTTTGGCCTTATGGAAGACTCTACTTTGCTGATATAAGATTTTGCTACTGGTTGGCACTCAATAAATATTGTAAGATGAAAGGGGAAATCAGTGAATGGTGCAGACTTGGGGAAGTCAGTTGCTCTCTCTTGACCTCAGTTTCCCCTTTTGTGAAATGTTAGCTAAGGTAACCAACATTCTCGGTAGCCAGAAATAAATATTATGTTCAATTCACTAAATATTTTGTCTCCAATTTTGAGTTCTCCCTTAGAGACCTCCTGACACCTAGACAACTCTACTAGAGACTATGGCATTAGTGTGTACGGTGTGTATATTACATGTAGTGTGAAAACATTAAAAATCAACAACTTCATATTTGCTTAGCTTGTGTAGATCTGGTGACATGAATACATTTTCCCTGTGTCTAATTATTGTCAATAATCTGGATGTGTAGTTTTTGGCAACCATAGCCTGTGTTTATGGCCCTTGACCTCATCAGGTTTATTTGCATGGTAAGCCCGGCAAACAGCTACCTGCCTTTTTTTTTCTTAGAAAACTTATTATGTGTGAAGTCATGGCATTTTCAAACTAAATGCATATAAAGTCTAGACCTCACAGGTGCATAGCACCATGCCTTCAGGAGGTGCATGATGGGTAATGTCAAGTTACAAGGTCATGGCCTGATGAATTAACAGTGTGATTTAATTTAAATCACTATCATGCACTGTTTCCTTCCAGATGGATTGTTGTCTTTTCCACTACCATCTTTACTTAATGGACTGAAACTCAGAAACAAGTTAATGTGACACAGATAAATGTGCTTATCTGAAAATATTGCCCCATGCAAGCTTTCTCTGCTGTCCCAACCTCCTACAATGGGTGAAATTTATTTTCTGGATTCTTCTGGTCCCTGTTTTACCTCCTCCCCCAGGTTTATGACATTGTTCCCAGATTATCCTGGGCCTCTGTTATTATATGCCCAGGGGGCATATAATTTGGACTTTCAGTTCATTATTTCTTGTCCCTTTCTGTTTTAAATGAATAGTGAGTTACAGTGAAAAAGAATAAAGCTCTTAGAAACAAGTTAGCCTGAGGCCCAGTTCCCTATTCATTGTTGGACCCTCAATTCCTATTATCTGCTAAATTGAGATATTACTTATCACCTAACTCCACTAATCACCCAGAGCCCCTTACTAGCTAAGATCATGCATTAATTCTTCATTTTATCTTACACTGTTCAGTACACAGCACATAGCAGAAGTTTGACATAAGTCTCTTCAGTAGAACTGACTTTACATGTAATAATGACAGGATCTTGAAATGTGGAATGATTAAGGTAAAAGGAATGCAAAGACTTATCCAGTTCAATGTCAGGAAGACTCTCCACACCCATTTCTGCACTACATGGCCAACTGAGTATCTTTCTGACTAAACTTCACAATCTCCACAAGGCTCCTTGGGAGTCACCAACCACACAACTGAAATTATCCTTGGAGAAAAACACACACACACACACATTATATATATATATATATATATATATATATATATATATATATATATATATATTCTGGATAGAGTTAAAATTCTACCTTATAGATGAAGAAATCTATAAAAACCTAAAGAGAGGATATACTTTTGTCCAAGATCACAGAACTAGTTGCAAAGATAGTGTATTTTAAGTTTCTATGCTTTTTCTGCAGTGCTCTATCTACTACATGACATTTGCAGTCTAACAGAACTCTCAGTGCCAAGGAGTGAGCACTGAAGGATATTAATAGCAAAGATATATGAGGCTTTTTTTATTTCCTTGAGATGGGAGGGACTTGGAGTCATGTTGCTATCACCTTGATATTTCAGAAAGCAAATAAGTTATTCAACATTCATTCACTGATAACCTCTTTCAGGCAAAGGTACAAGCACCAGCAATCTAAATAGATTATAAAAGGACTTGGAGACCCATAAACTAGCAGTGCAGAAAGGGAAGGGGAAGCCTGGACAAGTGAGCTAATGGACATGCTTTGAGTCCTCTAAGAGCCAGAGGGCATGGCCACTCAGTACCCAGAAAAGTTGTGGAAGGCTTAACTGAGGAAATAACTTCTGAACTGATTCTTCCCTAAATAGGCATGCTTCTTCAGAACAAAGAAGGGGAAGTGTGTTCTGTCTGCAGGAACTGTGTGTAAAGACATAGAACTTAAAAAACCTGGCACATACAGAGAGTAGCAAAGAGTTCTGTGTGGAAGGAACATTGGGTATGTGGTAAATGGAGAAGAAAAGGAAGGAATGAGGACAGTGTGAGGAGAGGGATCTGGAGTAATAAATAAAAATCAACCTACTTCAAAGGAGTCTACAAAGGCTGATAAGACAAATATACAAATAATTACAATATGATAGAATGATCCACTTGCCTTCAGAGGATCAAGGGGAGTTCAGGGGAGCTCAGAGAAAGAACAGATGATTTCCCTCCAGGGTTTAAAGAATATATCACTTATAAGTAAAGCAAAAGAATTAGCCCTTCTGAATTTTTGTTATTCAAGCAAAAATTAAAGATCTGCAATATAATTACCTATTCAGTCATGTTCTTTTTGGATACCTTTAACTTAGTTGACCAGATCTCAAATCCAGTGCCTTGTTCAGTTGGGTGCCCATTCCTATTACATAATGTTTTGTTTTGATCACTACTGTATATCACCAGTGTCTAGAATTGTGTCAGGCATCTAATAGGTGCCAAATAAGCATGGATGGAATGAGTCTCTTACGTAATGTACCAATACGGTGTCAACTGCATGCTCTACATTTTTCCAATGTCTTTAAAGCACGTTGTTCATTATTACCATTAGTACAACTGTATCTGTCATGCATCTGGAGTTCTGACTTAGAAAATATCGTAACAGAACCCATAGACACAACATAGGAAAGCTTCATTATCACTTTCAAAAACTCTCCATATGCCAGCTGGAGTGCTGGGGAGAGTAGTGGGAAGGGAATGTGGTTTTGTGTAAGTACACCAATTCTGCCTTCAGGTCTCAGCCACTCCCTTCTGCTTGCCTGGATACCCATGTAGTCCTAGAAAAGGGTAGCCCTTCTGCCTTATTCTTTGCCCATTAGACACCCAGACTTTGGGAGTCTTGGATGAAAGTGAAAAAACATTAGCATATTGGAAGGGATGTAGTGGGGTGTCTGCGGTTTTGTTTGGGTCTTTTATGCAGTTTTTGGCTGCTCTTTGGGGAGAGGAAACAGTCCACATTTGGAGGGATGAATGAGTATGTTGTTTCACTAACTTAGTATCAGCTCCACATTTCCTGGACATAGCATTTAATATGCTGAATTGTCAGTGTTAAGTATATCATCAGTGAAAATCATTATCAACCTTATATGCTCTCTTTTTCTTTCTTTCCTTCTTAGTCATTTTTTTTTGGTTTTAAGCCAAATTTCAAAATTACTAAGTACACAAGGAATATTTTTGAACAGAGAGATTTGCATTATTTTCTGACTTTTGACAGCCTAACTTATCTCTCCTTGAAAAATTTTAATCTCTTTTATATTCAGAAAACAAGAGAAGGCTGTCTTTTTAAGTTTTACCACCCTCCCATTCATCCAAAATAAATATTTTAGAATTATCTCTTTCATTGCTCTTACCACTCCATTCTCATGGTCTCTTAATTCTATAACCAAATTACTCTTTTTGCATTCCTTCTTGTCCAGCACCTTGAGGTTCTGGGTTTGGGTCATTCTTCCTCTTAATTAATTTTCTTGACTCCAAGATCCTAACCAGTTCAGCCTCTGCTCTGCTCTCCACACCACAAGTTAGACCGTGACACACTCCTCCTCTGAAGCCATAGGTTCCTGCTCTTCATTCAGGGAGTAAAATACAAAATCTTTGGCATGATATTCAAGGCTGTGTTGAATTTGACAATACTTTGTCAGCCAACCTTTCAAAATGAGAAATAATTAAGAGAAAAATAAATTTGTAAAATAAACTTGACATGCTACATAAAAACTATTGTCAAAAAGTCCACTGTGAAAAGTGTGTATGTGTGTGTGTGTGTAAGCTTTCTAGGCAAGCCCACAAAATGCTACTCAATGTATAATTGTGTCAACCAATTGTGTATATGCAATTAAAAAATTTTTTCAGCAATGCAGTAGCACAGTAAAACCACTAAAGTTCAAAACTACCTTAAGAAATTTATCTTGATTACTTAAAGTCAAAAGATGAATAATCAATTCCATTTGTCTTGATAGCTTACATTAAATACATGCTTACAATATTCCCAGATTTACTCTGAGATCTTTCCGAACATTAGCATTATAAGTACTGGGTTTGTCGCCAAACTCATAAAATAGTTATTATCATTTTCTTCACTAAACAAACAATAGAACTGAGGCAACAGTAAATAACTTGCCCAAGAACACACAGGGACATGGAGTTTGAATTGAGGTAACTTGGACCCAAAGTTTCCATCCTAAATGACAACCCAAGTTTAAGAATTACTGTAAAGTTATCAAGAAGAGTTAGTCATTAGTACTGAATGATACACAGGAAGTGTCCAAAGTTGCTACCAAGAAACTGCATGGAGATAAATTTGTCTGTCAGCAGTAAGCATTGGGTATATGATCTTATTTTGGGCTCATTTTGATATATTGATATTCATTCTTAATTAATTTCTATAAAAACAGCATTAATTATTTTACTTATAAAATGATGATCAGCAAGTTCTCTGTGTGGAAGAAATTGAGGGTCAGATGGGAGATTCAAAGATTGTCAGAGATGTGATGTCTCTGATGTCAGAGATGTGATGAGATATAGTGACAGAAATGGGGTAAAGTTATGGCAATATTTGTTCATATTATAAATGTGACTGGCTTGATATTTGGGGTCACAAAATGTCAATGGTGTCAAAATGGGCTGAACACAAAATGTTTTACTTCAAAGAGGGACTTGCAGGAGGAAGAGGTTAGGCAGTGCGTGCTAACCACAGCCTGCCTGGGGTGCAAGTAGAAGGAAGCCTTGACCAAGTGATGGGAATAAAGTCACTTTCTGTTCTGTTTGTCAGAAAAGGCAAAGAATCAAAACAGCACTTTTGCAATGGATGAGTTTACAAAATTGCAGGAAGTGTGTGACAAAACTTGAAGAATAGAAAATATATTTTTGAAGTATCGTCAAGTAGTCTTTTTGTTTTAGAGTATTTCCCACCTGCAAATGGAGATTATTTAGTGAAGTAGCAATGCCTGTGATATCATGCATGTATCCAAATAAAGGTTTGTGAGAAAATTGGGATACAGAGTTGGTTTCACATCCAGGTTCTACAACTGGTAGAAACTGCTGGGTTTTTTTTGTTTATTTGTTTTTGTTCTTTGTCGTCTTCAGATGAATCTAACCTCTGAACCTCAGCCTCACTGATTAAAGGAAATGATAGTCCAACCTAAGTCTCAGAGTTATGAGCTTCAAATTGTGCCTCGACAAATCAGCTGCATGGAAACATTCATTAAATAGCAAAAGTGGCTGAAGCGTCTGTCATTAAGCCTTTTATTTTTCTCTTTTCCTTAAAATTTTCTACCATAACATATGGTATTATGCTCTAAGACATAATGTGCTGCAAACCAATAAAACCTATTCTTTTAAAAAGTGACAGGCATCTTTTGTCATATTTTCACTTTTGCTCTCCCACCTTTGTCTCTTTTGTGTCCCTTTCTTCTGTATAAAACATGGCCCCTGTTACATAGAGACAATCAGAGACTCCAGGGAATGTCAGTCATTCTCTACACTCCAGCAGGACTTTCTTGGAGTCACTCATTGTTCTTGCCTGCAGCACTTAAATGAGGCTAAGCTCAGTGCTCACTGGGAGTTCTATTCTTTCCATTACATATAGATACTGCCCTACCATTCTCTCAGTCTGCCACTCAGTTGGATGCTCCCAGTCACCCCCAGTCCTCAGGAAGCTCCATTTCTATTTATCCTACTAGCTTCATTTATTCATAACCAAGGGTGGGAGGTGCTGATACAAGAAGTACAAACTGCAGTTGGTCTTTGCAAACCAGAAAGAGTGTAGGCAACATCATGAAAAGCAGCAAAGGTCCAACAGGAAACCAATGTCTAAATTTGAAGCTTCCTCTGGGTCTCTACGTTTTCTTTATAACCTTAAGTTTGTGGTCCTGGATCTCCATTTGAAATTCTGGAACTGCCTTAGCAATAAGAGAAAAGATGGATCCAGGGATTGAAAGTTATGTTACAACAGTTCCTAAAGCATCACCATTTTAAGAATTATAACCAGGGGACTCTGCCAGAGCTGAAGCAACCTCATTGGGCTCTCAGGCTATAAATAGGTCTAGTCTCAGTCAAGGAAGTGGGGGAAGAATGAAAGGCCTTAGTGCTTTCCGAATATGTGGGTTTCTGGGAGTACTCTGTGGTTGAACATTTTCCTCAAACCCACTCCTGCTTTATTGTTCTATCTCAGCAAGTATCACTGTCATCCACTCAGCTGTCTAAGTCAGGAACCTAGTTACCTTTATAACTTCCCTCCTTTACACCCCAATTCCAGTTACCTGTGCAATCCTGCAATCTCTACACCTAAAACAGCCCTTGAAGCCATCTGCTTCTTTGCATTTCTGTTGAGTCAAGAATACAGTGCTAGACTCTTTGTCTTCCTCTGATTTTTTTTTCCATTGTCACTTCTAGGAGTGGCTTCTGCCTGGGTTTTCTGCCTATTCATTGGTGCCCCCTCATGCCTGCTTATTTTCACCCTAAGACACAGTTAGGCATCTATCTCTCAGGTCCCTGCTGTTACCTTCTTTTGAGCATTTCTCAATTTGACTTCTGCATGGTCTTCTCACAAACTGCTTTGAGCTAATGAGGCCAATTAAAAAAATATACACATTAATGCCCTTCTCATGAGGAAAAGTTTCCATAAGAATCCAGTATATTAAACATAGATAATAGGATAATATTAAACATAGATAATTCATAAACAAATGAATAAGAAAGAATGAAAACAACCAATGGGACTAAACAATGGAGCGAGAGAGGAGGGGGAAGAAGGTAGGGGAGGTGAAGAGCACAAAAGATAAAGATGGTTAAGGAGTGTTAGTGGAGTACACAATAATGGAACAACTAATATAAATATAGATACACATACACATATATATGCAAATTTAGAAAAGAAAAAGAAACCAAATGGTTTCACTATTATATAGGACATAGGAAAAATAAACAAAAAACCACAAGGAAAAGTCAAAACAAGTTAACAATTTGTTAACTTGTGTTAACTCCCACTTGGATGGGAGAGGGTAGGAACAGTCAGGGAGGAGGTTGGGGGGGGGGGTGAAACCCAGTGATTACAAGAATATGAAATTCATATATAAATAAATTATGTAATAAAAAAATATAAAAATAATAATAAATTAAAAATAACCGAAAAAAAGAACCTCACACAAATCAAAACAAAACCCCAGTTTTCCACTAGGAGGGAGAAGGCAAGAGGAAAGGAAGAGTTTAGGTGGAAGGTGGGGTGGAGTGAATGAAGCATGTGCCCATGAGATGTGAAAATACACTCCCAGAGTTACATGAATATGTCAATGAATGACAAATCAATAAAAACAAATGAAAAAAACCCATAGATAAGCTAATATTCCCCTATAGACTAAATTTGTCATCTTCGTAAGAAAGTTCATCTGTCTTAGTTTTCATTCTGATCATACTTCATAACTTCATGGGAAGTAGATGTTCAGAATATGATAGGTACCCCTGTAGATTCATTGACTATGTGTTAATAAAGTTATACTATATTCCACACATGGTACTGAGAAAAAAATGATGTTTCCTGACCTAAGGGACTTCATAAGTTAGTGGAACTTACATAACCTATTTTATTTTTTTTTATTTTACTTTTAAATACATTTATTTCTGAATATCATCTTTACAAATTCCAAGTGTAGGATTACAGAAAAATTTTACATGATTTGCAAAACTACCAATTCCAATACTAATATCTATTTTTCCTTGAAATTTTTGCTATGTATATCATGCATAAATTATATATCCCATACATATAAGCATGTACATAACACATACTATATTACATAAGACATAATTCAAGAAGACAGAAAGAAGATATTCATTTAACTCAATACCTTTCTAATGTTTCAATCTCTTTTGTAATATTCCAATCAAGTGATCATGTGACCATGTGGTTCCTCCTTGAATGTTTCCAATAACAAAGGATTTAATGTCTCCTCTATGATCTATTCTACATCTAAACAGCTGGAGAGTCAAACTATCAAACCAAAGCAAAGGCACTTTCCATAAAACTAGTGCTGTGTTCTTCTCTCTGGGTCTCCCAGGTCAAGATTGTCTTTTTTGTGTTGAGTTGGTCCTGGAATGTGAGAGTTACCCAAGTATTCTCAGACAAAGCATCTGCCCTTCATTCTACCTTCCCCCATAAACATGATTTCAATTCTTTTTCTAATCCCTTTCCCATTCTGTGGAAGCATGAAAGAATTTTCAAATAAGCAGTATTAGTCTCCTGAATTCTGCCATACTAAGCATAGAGATCATGTAACCATAGAGCAAACTTCTACTACCCTACCACACCCCACTGCAGGTATAGCTCTGTAGATAGCTTTATAACAAGCAGGTCTTCTCATAAACTAGAGCTGACGATGTTGAATTTTCAGGGTTGTTATGAGTTTTAAGAAATAACAAATGTTAAATATTAAAAAAAAAAGTATTACTTGAACACCCATCTGTACCAGACATGATGCTGGACTAAGGAGCCATTCAAAAGACTATATTTTATTTATTTATTAAAAATGTTTAATATAATTTTATTATTTTTTAAAAATTGATAGCACACACATATCTATATCTATCTATCTATATAGATATATATTACTCCTATAAGGGACCTAGGGAAAACAAACAAATGGACAAGAAAAATGTAAAACTGTCAACAGAATTGAAACCTAGAGCAAGATAGGGGAGGATGGAAAAATTGGGAGAAGGATGGGCACAAGAAATTAAGATGATTCATGGGTGACAAGGGTTATATATTAACTGAAGCCCAGGGACTCATGACCCAAGCTGGAAGCTCTGAAATTGTACCCACTGTTAAGATTATCATCATGATGAACACAGATACAAGTGTATTAATGCCAGTACAGCCTTTCATAGTTAGAGTTTCCTTATGAGAAAATCTAATAATGTTAATAATGTTCACATTTATAATGTTTGTGGAAACAAAGGAAAGATCATAGTGATGTTTCTTATGAATAATAAACATTATATCACTCATTGCCTCATTTTATCCTCCTAGAAATCCCACATTTCCCATAAATCAAGGAGTTGTCTACAAAATAAACTGTGTTAGCTTCCATGTACTAACTATTTACTTACTCTGGATCACTTTCCTAATGTGGTTAAACTGTGAGAAATTCTAGTGTAAAACAGCAGCATTCTTGGGAAGGTGCAGTTGAACGAACAATTTGTCGTCCGGGCTCTCTTCGTCCTTCCAGCTGGCTGCTAGAGCAATCATACTGTCCATTAAGTTGTCTTCAGCATCATCTTACTCAGTGTCCTAGGAACCACAATATTTTCTCCCAACATTAAGGAGGCTTTCATATTTCAAAAAACTATTAGTTGGATACTTTATCATTTCATGACACTGTTTACTTATGTTTGTTTAAGGAACTTTTAGAATGAAAGAGCAATTTACTGTTAAAGAGTTTCTTTACTCAACTGAAACCACTGATCTTCCTGTTCCCCTGTTACTGGCAAACAATCCACCATCTTGGGTGGGGTGTGCAAAAAACCACCACCTAATATCTCACTAGGGGTAAGGAGTGACCACAGAATGTCATCATCTGTGTCAGAAAATGGGCAAACTTAGCAAGAAGGGCCCCACACTTGCATATCCAAGAAGGTGCTCACTGTCAATCCTGCTGCTGGGATAAGTGTTAAGATCTTTTACATTAAGTTTTCCACTGACACTGATGCTGACAAGATTTTTAAAATATGGTCTGGGACTTATTGCATCAATTATAGTGATATTAATGTAACTAATGTTTATTATCTATAATTGGTCCACATCATTTTTGGCAAATGATATTTAGCTCAGTCGGGCACAGTGGCGTGTGCCTGCAATCTTCAGCCTATGAAGCAGCCGGGGCTAGAGATCCCGGTTCAAGTCCCGCCTGGAGACTGTAGCAAGACCTAGTTCCAAAAAATAGCTGGGCATGGTGGCACACGCCTGTAATCCCAGCTACCTGGGAAGCTGAGACTCGGGATTCCTTGAGTCTGTGGTACCCCGGGCAACGTGAGCCTGTGGTACCACAGGCAAAAATAGTGAGACCTAGTCTAAAAAAAAAATGATATTTATCTCAGGAGCTCCTCACAATAATCTTCTGAGGCAAGCATTATTCTCTTTTTAAGTGAGACAATTGGTTCAGAGAGGACAGGTGGCTTGCTCAGAGTAATTTAACTAAGAAGTATAGATTCAAGCCTACTCCAATACCTGATATTTTTACTCTGGTACCCACCACCAGGATACACAAATCCCAATTTAGAATAGAAAGCACCACTCCCAACATGTCCTTCTTCCCTGAATGTTCCCTCCCATTACTTGTATTCTTGTCTAATTATGCCAGTAGGAGTTAAATTCCTAGGTAATATATTCAAAGTACATAATCTAGAATACAACATGAAAGCAGAATTTTTGACTCCTACTTTAAACTTACAGAAAGTCTCCCTTTTAAGATGAATAAGTAATCAACTTTGCAATAGTAGTAGCTGTGGAAGGGACAGAGAAGCTCTTTCTATATCCCTTGATGTTCAAATCCAAAGAGAAGGAAATATTCCCATTCTGATATACCACTCAAAAGAAGCTGAGCAGACATGTGCAGTTAGTTCAAATATGATTTTCATGTCAAATAAAGAAGTTTCTTTAGAAGTATAAGAAACTGCTGGATTTTACATTATAGACCATGTAGAAGGGATTTCCCTCTCCATGCAGGTGGGGCTCACCTGGAACAGTTGCATGCTAGAGATGAAGTTCCTGGCATTATTTAAGACTCGGACACCTAAAAATCATCATTCCAATTGAAATGAAAGAATCATAGAGCAAAATGTTGTATAGATACCAGCAAGCTGGGAAAGAAAGCAGGCTGACAATTCTCCACACTGATGAACTTAAATTGTTTTGTCCCTTACAACTCTCTGAACGGCAAGTACATTTTAAAGATATGGGAATGAAATTAGGAAATGTTAAATAACCTGCCCAAATCCTCCTTGATGGTAAATGTAGAGCTGCAAAAATAGAAGCTAAGCCTTTCTGACTCTAAAAGTCTAAGTTTGTAACTGTTAATGCTAATCATTAACTATACTTACCTTACCACTTCATCTGTTCTTTGTTGAGCGTGACTAGAGGTTAAGTACTAGGACATGTATGAGTTTAATGTATAGTTTTTCATTGTTTAATGTATAGTTTAATGAGCTTAATGTATAGAGTTTAATGTATAATTTTTCATTGCTAAAGGTGGATGTTGTTATTTTGAATTAGTTTTTTTTTTTTAAATTATCACTTAAGTCTCGGCTAACAACCTTCTGTAGATAATATATGGAACAACTGTACTCAGTGTCTCCAAACTGAAAAACTGTATTAAAAAAATTGATATCCAGAGTGGGCAAATGAGATAAGCAGCAGCCGTTACAGACTTAAGCCTGATGACAAAGGCTACATGTGTCACTTACACTTCTAGAATGCCTCACAATCTACCGGGCATTTCATATATATTATTTCATTTGGCCCCCTGAGGGAAAATTAGGTAAGATAAACCATAGTTTTGACATTTGACTCACTCAGAACTTTAACCTATTAAATGCTAGTACTGAGACTCCTATATAGGTCCTGAAAATCCAAATCCCAAATAAGAGAACTTCCAGTTCCCTTAGTCCTTCAGAATGCAGATGTGCTTAAATATTGACTTGACTGTACATATCTCTGGGTCTTCTTTTTTGTCTTCCATAAAATAAGATAGGAGGATGTCCACCTCACAAGACTGAAATTATGTGAAATATTGTAGGGAGAGTCCCTTTGATAAAGTATTAGACAGAAGAGATGGTGCTCCACTACAATACAGACCTTATCGTCTGGAATAAGGAAGTGGGGGGAGTGAAAAGTAAACATTCAATAAATCCATATCTAATGATCAAGTTACAATAATAACAAGAACACTTTAAAAGGCAAATGCAGGTGCTGTACAAATGTACCTAGAGTGCCCTGTATGACCTGGGGAAGGCATCCTTAAGTAGAATGAGCAAAGCTGGGATCTGAAGGTTGACTGGCAAATAGCCAGATGAGTTGGGGCCAGAAAGAGGGTGGGTGTGGGTTGCAGCAGTGTGCTCCAGGCATAAGGAACTGCATTGATGAAGACACAGGATATCTCTGAGGAAAAAGAAATGACTTGTAAGCCTGGAGTGTAGGGAACTCCAGGAAGAATGATGTACAAGAAACCCTCCAAGTCAAATGGAGCTTTGGGAGTCAAGTTAAAAATTTTGAACTTAATTCTAAGAGCTATGGAAAATGACCAAATGACATTAGGCAAGGAGGGGAGGGGATCATATCAGATTTAGACTTAAAAAATTTCCAGATGCTAACCAGGGAAATCCTTTTAAAGATTTTCTTTCTCTCTTTTTTCTTCAGCTTTTATCATTTATTAATGAGAATCTTTGGCATCAGAAGTTCTTAAACTATGCAGTTGACCGTGGCCAGGCATAGAATGGAGTCATTGGACTTGCCCATGTGGTGGATGGTGCTGCAGATGGTGTAGGTCTTAAACTGCCTGTTGATGGCCATTTTGATAATGTTAGTTCTTCTAATCCATAAGCAGGGAATGTCTTTCCATTTCCTTATGTCTTCTTCTATGTCTTTGAGCAGTGTTTTAAAGTTTTCTTTCTATAGTTCTTTCTCATGTTTTGTTAGGTTTATCCCCAGGTATTTGATTTTTTTTTTTTTTAGTGCAATGGTAAATGGGATGGTTTTTTAAATTTCTTTTTCTGCTGTTCAATTTTTTGTGTATAGGAAAGCTACTGGCTTCTGTGTGTTGGTTTTGTAGGCAGCTACCTTACTGAATTGGTTTATTGTTTCAAGTAGTTTTTCCGTGGATTTTTTTTTTTTTTTTTGGTTCTTAACATAGAAAACCATGTCATCTGCATATAATGATAACTTCAGTTCTTCTTTCCCTACTTGTATCCCTATTATGTCTTTCGCTTGCCTAATTGCCCTAGCTAGAACTTCCAGCACAATGTTAAAAAGTAGTGGAGAGAGTGGGCATCCTTGCCTGGTTCCAGATCTTAGTTGAAATGGCTTGTTTTTCCCCATTTAGGATGATGTTTACTGTAGGTTTGTCATAGATGGCTTTTATTAGGTTGAGGTATGTTCCTTTTAGACCCAATTTCTCAAGAGCTTTTATCATGAGTGTGGTACTAAACTTTATTGAATGCTTTCTCTGAATCTATTGATATGATCATATGATTTTTGGTTTTCTCCTTGCTGATGTGGTGGATTATGTTAATTGATTTTCAGATGTTGAACCAGCCTTGTGCCCCTGGGATAAATCCCACTTGGTAATGGTGAATAATGCTTTCTATCATTTGACTCAGCAATCTCTCTTCTGGGAATCTACCCAAAGGAGACCTCAATACTGATACAGATTGACACCCATAGCCAGAGGTTTACTGCAGCACTATTTATATAATTGCAAGGAATGGAAACAACCCAAATGTCCCAAAATAGATGAATGGGTGAAAAAGATGTGATGTACATACACAATGGAATATTACTCATGAATTAAAAACAACAAAGTTGATGGATGTGAGATAACATGGATGGTCTTGGAAGAAATCATATTAGAGAAGCAAATCAGGAAGAAAAAGACAGAAACCAAATGGTTTCACTAATATATGGAATATATGAAACAAATAAAAGGCCAGGAGGAAAAATCAAAAGAAGCCAACAACAAAACTGAAGTACACAACTGGGGCTGAGGAGGTGAAGGGGTATGGTCAGGGAGGGGAAGTGGTGAGTGAACCCCAGGAAATACAAAGATGTGAAATATATATAAATAAATTATTTACATAATAAAAATAATAAACTGCACATTGAACCTGCGTGTTACCTTGTCGACCTCCATCACGTTTGTTTGAACTGACACACTGTTCTTGGCACTGATGGTGCAGTTGCTGGCAGAGCATTCCTCTGCATATATATGTCCAGGAACTTGCAGGCTTCTTTCTGCATAGTGAGGGTGCACCTAGTGCCTCTTTATTGAGCGGTAATGCAAAGAGGCTCTTTCTCTTTTTCCTTAAGAGCACTTCTTTAGCATCCTTTACATTGCAAAGATAGATATAGGTTCTGTATTAATTTGAAATATAGAGCAGGAATACTTAAGTAAGGGGACGTGAAGCTCTCAGGATCTAGGACAAGTCAGCTCAAAGACGATTCTTGGTCCTGCCACTTTATACAGTTGTTTCTTTTTCTAATGAAAATTAATTTCCAAATCCCAGAAGTGCATTGAAAACCAGCATACACATTTCTAGGAAGCTCTTTTAAGCATTCTTTTTGCTTAGTAAGTATTTATTAAGCATCAAACATGTACATGGCATTATATTGGGTGCTGGAACTACAAGAGTGACTATGATAAAGGCATTGCTTATACAGGAACTCACAATTTGGGGTTAAGGCAGGCCAGGAAAATAATGGGTAGCCACAATGAAGTAGGATCCATGACACGAGAAGGAGGGAGGAAATAACTCACAGTGGCTTGAGTCAGAAGATGTTTTTTAGAAGAAGTCATTGGCACTTAGTATGTGTTCAATACATGTTAAGTTAAAAAAAAAGTTTGAGTGAGTCTTTCCCCAGTGCCAGATTCACTGAGATACAGTTTACATACAACATTGCATAAATTTTAAAGTGTACAATGTGTTAATTTGATACACTATATATTGCAAATGAATTATCAATATAACATTATTGAACTAAATCTTAAAGGATGAGGAGAAGTTTTGCAGGCTGAATAAGAAGAGTTGGAAATGAAAAAGTCACAAATACCACTAAAGTGTTTTTTTTGTGAAATAGTTTTATCAGCGATCCATTGGATGGATTGAGAGGAAGTGATTATAGGTGAGGACACCAAATAAAAATCCATGGAAGTTATCCAGGTGAAAGGTGAAGAAGACTTGATAATCACTCAGCAGTAACTAAGATAGTGCTCAGTTTGCCTCATCCTAAGTAGTGCTCAGATTTGTGTTATTGCATCTCCCAGGAGTGGATGAATGCCTGTTCTCCCACTCTAAGGCAGAGGCCATCTGATCTATTGAAATCCTTACAACACATAATTCTGTACTATGTATTGCATGTGCACCTTCAAAAGTTGAGTTATGGTTGTATTTCCTGGACTGGAGCATTATTGGGGCTGGAATGAGGGGAAAAGGTCAAAGAACTCCTCTTGTATTTTGTCCATAAATTGCTTCCCTCCCTTAAGAAAGAAGGCATTATCTTAAACTCAGACACACCTGTTTGTCATTTTTCCTCCAAAGTTTGGTGTAAATATTTCCTTTTTCATTTGCACCCAACAATCCTAGTGAGAAGCATCAATATACCACTGAAAGACAAGGAAAAAAGCAGGAGCAGAGTGAGGAATAATTTTTCATGCTTTCCTCCAGAATCTTTAAAAGATTTTCCCTCTCATTCATATATAGAAAAAATGTGATATAAAATACAGCAATGCAGTTTCTCTGGATTTACTCTAGTATCACACATAAACAAACATATGTAAGCATATCATTTGTAAAAAGAAAAAAAATAGAAACTGTCTTAAAGTTAACATGACAGATGCTAAATAAATCATGTTTTATTGATAATACAGCAGCTAACATGAATGGAGAGCTCTAGGCATTAACATAGGAAGTACTACAAGTAAAGATGATGAGAGATGGTAGATATTATATTTTATAGATACTGTGTTTTAGTTTTAGTGTGAAAAATAACCAGCAACCTAAAACTAATTTAATATGTGACTATATACATACACATTAAATTAATAGAAAGTGGTTTAGGAGTATCCGCACAAAACTGGTTACCTTTGGGAAAGTGGACAGGGAACCAGGGCTGGGAGTAATGGTCAAAAAGTAATTAGCATTATTTGTATTGAAATTCCCTTCTCCCCCAGTGTAGCAATACATTAATATGTTCTTAATATAGTTAAGGGATTTTTTTAAATAAGATAATCATTAAGGATGTGTGGTAATTTTTTTAATTTTTAGAATTTAACCCTGAATTAATTTTAATTTATTTTAGCTACGTAATACATTCATGTGTTTCAAAATGAGATTTTCAAAACACACTGAAAAATTCCTCTTTTCTCTTTGTCCTCTAATCAGTTAGTTTTCCCTCCCCAGCAAAAATAATTATATATTAAAATTAGGTTTGAGTGCATAAAAGAGAAAATTCATATATAGTTGGCTTCAAATCTTAAGTAGAAATATTCAAAGGTGTCAGTTTAATGCTTCTACCAAAACTACACAAGTTTCAATATCTGGACTCCTGACATATTTTTTTTTCTTTTTTGCAGTTTTTTATTAAACTTTATTTGACCATCATTAGTTCAAATCTGTAATAGTTCATATCTGTATTACCTATATGAAGATTGTCAAAGGTGATAAAAAGCACTCGTGCTTTTTACACCAATAGTATAGCATTTTAGTGAATCTTCATCCTCATTACACTTTTTACATAAGCACCCCCTATTCTTTTGATCCAGGCAGCTTTGTTAAGCTTGCTGTCAATCTGTGTCTTTGTGCAAGGCCTGATGTTCCCATCTCCTTCCTGGCAATTTCCAGATTTCTTCGAGACATGCTTTTTGAAGTTCACTGCACAGATATGTTCATGAATGCTGATGGTATATTCTCTGCTGGTAGCTGATTAACCCTTCTCACCACACTTCTTTGCTGGAGCCATGTTGCTCCACCCAGGTTGGAAAGGACAAATGTGAGAGATAGTCTCTTTCTGTCTTTATGCGAAATATCTCTATCCTTTAACTTTTAAACTCAAGTCTGCTTGTTGGTTCAAGTTGGCTACTGAAGCACCATCAGTTATTGCTGTATTTCAAGGTAGAGAGAGAAGTTTGTAGGAATTCATAGGCATGGTTCCCTGAGGAGCTTATAAGAGGAGATAAGAAGAGATATTCAAATCACAGGACACTTCATATGAAAGAAATGCCTGTAATAGATAGGCAATGAGCAGCTGGAGAGAAAGTATTGCATGGAATAGAATTGTAGTCAAAAATAAACTTCACTTATTTTACCTTTTTGCCTAAAGTCAAACTTTTTTCATGACTTTTACATATTGTAACTTGCAAGTTAACACATTTTTAATTGAATCAGAGTGTTTCATTTTACTTGGCATTAAGTATGTCTACATAAGAGGTGCCTGCATTTTTTGTTGTCAACACCTTCATTATCATAGTCATTTGATTAACATTTATTGAATGAACAAGTACAGCATTATTTATGATGATGCCAGTATTTTCATAAAGAAAGGAGACTCTACAGTATTATATTTAATAGTGAAAATTTGAACTGTTTTAAGTATTGAGTAATAAAAGTATTATTAATTTAATCATGGTATAATACACATGAGAGATTTTAATAAAAATGATGCTGTTAATCTTTATGTTCACAGATGTAACGAAGTTAGTAATCTGTAGTTCCATTTAAAAAGAAGTAGTGTTTACTGTTATGTTCTGAATTATCCCATATTTGTTAACAAATATATGGACCAAAGTTTGAAATAGTCTTATACAAAAGTAATTTCTAGATCAGTTGGATTCTGGCTAGGTTTTCTTTTGCTTCTTTATTTCTAAACTTTTTTCTGTAAAGAATAAGCAATAAGAAAAAAGATAAATTTTGAAAAATATAAATTAAATGGTATTTTGACACTTATTTGCAAAAGGAAATTAGGAATGATGAGAGCGAAGAGGAAGAGATGCATAATGGTAGATGGGGAAAATAAAGAATGTAGGAGAAAATGTTGGTAATTTTTTTAAAGATAATCTGATTTTCCAGAAAGTTATTTTTGTTTGAAGAAAATATTGTTCTTAGAGTTTCTCAGTCAAATTCCTAAATATAACTAAAGATGATGATTCTACAAACAAGCCAATACAAACATAGTAGAAGCTTATATTTCCATATAAACAACATGACATTGGATCTGCCAAAGTTCATTTTTAAACTTTGACATTGACTATATATTTTTTCTTAAAAATTTCCATTTTGAGTGCCTTTTAAAAATAAAACACATACACACATCATCTTGTCATGGCTTCAGATTTCAAGAAACTTCAGAAAATATAACATAGTAATATTTGGGAGTGAAAATGGAGAGAAAAGGAACAAGGAGATGAATGAAAGTTGAACATTCAACATTTGGGTAGAAAGAAGTGAGTCTCTCCTTGCAGAATCTTACCTTAGGGTAGTACTACTCAAACATGAGTATGTATTTAAATCATCTAGGAATCTTGTGAAAATGCAGATTTTGTTCAGCATCTCTAGGGTAACACATCTCCAGGTAATGCATCATTGGGTATCTTTGTTGCTTAGACAAATGGATAATTTTGAGCACCAAGAAATTAGAGTCTGGAGTTTTATTTGAATGATCTGCATTGCACATTGGAAACCTCTAGTCATGATCACTTCTTTCTAACCAAATGTTTTTTTCATCAAAATAACAAGTAGTGAAAGCTTTTTGGAAAGTAATATTACCATAAAAAATTCAGTTCAAGGGTGTGGATGTCAGAAAAATGGGAAGCAAAATATGGAATGGCAGGAGCCTGGGACATATAAATATTACTTCTTACAAAGGTGTGGTATTGTGAAAAAAGTTCTTGACTGGACATCAGAAAACCTGATTTCTGTTCCAATGATCACAAGTGGTTGTGTGCCTTTATATTAGTCATTTCTCTCCAGTTCTCTGGTTTGTTTTTTCTGTCAAATAAAAGAACAAAACTACATGATTTATAAACTATCTTCAGCTCTGACACTTGAAAAGTCCATAAAAAAAAAAACTCCTATCTCAAAAACATGTCAGTAATCAGTGGCAAAATTCTCACTTTCAGTAAGAAGGGAAGAAAAGGGAGACATCTAACATTACATACTCACACTGCTAAGGATCCTGTGCATGTGAAAATATAATGGAGGACTTTTCCTCTTCTCTCCCCAGGTGCAAACTTTTACTGGAGTGATCAATCAGGAAATTTGCCCAGAATGAACTCTTAGTACCCTGACTTCCTGGTTCTGACAATTTAGAGTCTTGGGAATCTTCCCTAGCCTGTGTAAAGTATGGCAGACATATCACAGGCCTTCCAGGAACTACCACGTGACTCTGGAAGCTGTCTCATGCTAAGGGTTTCAATCCTTGGACTCACCCCCAGGCTTCACCTCATGCCCATGACCCTACATTGATCAGCAGCTGAATTCTAAAACCTCTTGAACTTAAGCTTCCAGCAAATGATCTCACTGCTTTCCCTCTTGTGAAAGTCCCCAGTTCCCAGCATGTGGCCAAATCCAATTTTTGCAGCCATTCAACCCTACATCCTAATAAGATCCCAAAGATCCCAAATCTCCCAGACACTGCAGACTTTCTTCCTAGGGACCAAGCTTACAGAAACTGGACAGATGAGACAGTAAGACTCTTTCCTACACTTAAGATAGCCCTATCATCAAAGTGGGGATCTGCCTTTACTTCGATAAACACAGGGTGGGAAAAGGTCCTGCAGTGGAGAGATTACTCAGAATGAGGCAACCTTCCTGCAACTCCACCTCACACCTTAGCTGACAGGTCTTTCAAAACACTAAAAAGGCCTGCCACAATTCTAACAAAGACTCACAAGTCACCGAAAATATGCTGACTTTGGGCAGTTTCCTGTGGTTTGCCTAAACCAGCTAGAAGGGCAGCGGAACTCTGATCTCTGTTTCTGAGACCCTGTCCCCAGCAGAGACATGGGTATTGCTGACTGAGGCACCCGTTTTAGATGTAGTGACCTCGAGGGATGCAGGAGTTATTTTCCCCTCTTGTTCCAACCTATGCTGGCTTGAATATGGGGCTGACTGGTCCAAAGACTGCTTTTTTAAAACGTGATTTGTTGGTAAATTGATGTCTAGAGAGAGCTTTCTTCCCCCCAGGGACTAATTAACTAGATCAGGGCATTTCTTTTTCCTCAAAAGTCTGTTTCTGCTCCTGAGGTCAGGCAGAGAGGGTGGCAGGTGTGGCTAAGTGTTCCCTGAGGTTAACCTCAAACTTAAACTTAGAATACTAACAGCAACATAAAAGACAGGGTTAGCTTCCTCTTGGGACAGATTACACAGCGGTCTCTGGTAAGTCTGGGGGTTGTTTTTTAGCATATCAATCAGGTGAGGGAACAGGAGATTGGGATGGGAACCAATGTGTGTTTGACACCTTTGTGAATTGTTCCTACAACAAAGGCTTTTTTAAAACAACAGAGAAGAGCTTTATATATTTGAATGGGACACACACAGAAGGACCTATTGTCAGTAAGAAAAATTGCATGAGTAATTGTGTATGACTTCAGTCTTCTCGGTTGAAATGTTAGGCATGTAAAGATAATTGTGAACATTTCAGTGTTTTCAGTGTGGGCAAGAGGGAGAAAAAAAAACTCCTGGGAGGTAGAGGGGGTAGTTGTCTGATAAGACAAGGAAGGCTAGAAACAGAAGATTTTTTCCAACATTTCCTTGTCTTTGTTCCCTTTTGCCCTCTATTTAATTGAGGTATCACCTCTTACAGGAAAACCCTGAAGGAAGCAGGAGCCCCTACCTCCTCCCTCCATCTTCCTTTCTCCTGTCTTTTCATTATTGCTAGGCTGTGATATTACTGAAAGTCTGTAAAGCAGTGAACTTAAGGCTGTAAAGCAATGAACTTAAGGACCAGACTGTGTCGTCTCCTAAGTGTGTAACCTTGAATGAGTTATTTATCCTCTCCTTGCCTCAATTTCCTCACTATAAATAAGACTAATACCTTCCTTCTGGGGTTTTGAGGAGACTAAATGCATTAATACATACAAGAGATATGGAATAGTATTTGACATACAGTATGCATTCAATAAATATCAGCAATTATAATTTTTTATTTGTATCCCAGTAATTAGCACAGTTTATAACATATCATAGGTCAGTGGTTTTTTTAGCCTTCATGCCTATCGTTGCTGCTTGAGAAACTTTAAAAATACATGGATCTGGGCTCCAGGTTTTAGAACTGAAAACTGGTCATGGTATTTTGAAAATTTCCATGGAGGTTTTATTATGCAGCTAATGTCATAAGTGTTCCTTGACTATTTGTTGAGTGAATGGAAAAGTGAACACATAAGCAAGTTGGGATTAAAATGAACAAATACAAATTATTCCATCTTTCAGTATATCAGGATATGATTCTGTCTCCCTCAGAATCTTGATTCTTTCAGGGGTGATTTCAAGACTACTTTTAACAGTTCAATGAATATACTAGAATATAAGAGAGGATTACAATTCCATTCATCTCAACATATTGGATTATTGAAGATATGGAGAACTAGTTAGCACTAGAATTAGAGATCAATAGGTAATTCCTCTTATTCTCCCTTCTGTTTATGCAGACTCATTGCTCAGAGAGTTACCATAACAACTTCTGGCAGAAGTTGAACTTTGACCTTCTTCTAGTTTTAATAGTGATTTGCAAGTCAATCTTTCATTTAGTAGACAAAATAGACCTCTTAAAGGCTTTAAATAAAACATTTACTTTAATAAATAATGTGTGCAGGATAAAACATAATTGTGATGAATTGCTTTATCTAAATTGGTTTATAAAATTTAAACTGACTACTGCTTGTAGAACATTGTCAGGTATGGCACAGAAATTAGGACTATAACCAGGGCCCTCATCCTCAAGGATCTTAAATATTAATAATTAAGTAAAACTAAATATGTTGAAAACTAATGGCCAAAAGTATAAAATAAACATTTAAGCAGTGTATAGCAGTGTCAAGTGGACTTTGGAGTCAGACTATGACTCTATTTTTTGTTAACTGTGTGATCTCAATTCACTTACATCTTCCTGTATTTCAACTTCCTCATAGACCAAAGGTGAATTATAATATGCATATCATGCATGGATTTCCGCGAGATTTCAAAACTATATGTATCTGGTGCTTTTTTAAAAATATAGTTATTTCTACTAATTAAAAAGTTTGTCTGACACACACTCCATTGTCAGAAATTTCATTATCAAGAGGAGAGATGATATGAAAGAGGGATATCAGATCAAGATGGAGAACTGTTACAGAGACATCCCCATAAAAGAGGGAAGTACCATGTTCCCTGCTCCCCTCTCTCCCCCACTGATTGTGGGCTGAAATACCCAAGTAAAGCTATATAACCTGGAAGACAGGCTGTGGGAAAGAAGAAAAGAGAAAAAATAAGAGGTGAGAACTCTGTTCCTGCAGCGAAACTTGCACCCCAGCGCTGATAGGAAGAAGACATGGTAGGAGAAAAGTGGAGGAGAGAAATTTAGAAAAACTTGAAAGAAACATGGGTGAGAGACATCTGGGAAGGCTGACAATGACAGTTGTTAGCTAGATTTGTAATTTGATTTTGTTCCTTTAGTTCAAGATTTGCCTGTCCTCTTTCCCCCCATTATTTCTATAGTTTGCCACCGGAAGTTACTTTAGAATTATGGCAAGCTTTTGGACATCAGTAGTCTTCCTTCAGGCCAACCTTGTTTGCCTGGACACATAGCACAAGGAGATGGGTAATTTGGGGTGTTTTATGGGAAAACTCTTACTAGGAACTTTCTTCTCTCTATATGCAAACTAATTCTATTAAAGTTCTTCATTCTGAGTATATTTTATTTGTGTGCACCTGGATGACAAGACTCCCTTAGAGTGTGCTAATTTGGGGATCCTTGGGTGCCTGTCGGTCACACTAACTGAACTAAACACCAACATTTACCTACCTTATCACCTAAGTCTTTAAAAGATACAAAAGATACCTTTTAAAAGCAGCATGTCCCTAGACCAGGCATGGTGGCACATGCCTGTAAGCGGCAGCCTAGGAAGCTGTGGCCAGGGCCAGGGATCCTGGTTCGAGTGCCGCTGGGGGCACATAGTGAGACCTAGTTCCAAAAAAATAGCTAGGTGTGGTGGCATGCTCGTGTAATCCCAGCTACCTGGGAAGCTGAGGCTGGGGATTGCTTGAGTCTGTGGTATCCTGGGCAACGTGAGCCTGCGGTTCCACAGGCAAAAATAGCGAGAACTAGTCTCAAAAACAAAACAAACAAACAAAAACCCAGCATGTACCTATCAGTAAAAAGAGAGGGGGCAGAAAATTATGATGAAAATCTCAAGAGAAAGCAGTTGGGATCAGATTAATAGAGAACCCAAAACAGACTATTAACACATTCCAAATACTCCTAGGAGAAAATTTCTTTGAAGGTTGGAACAGAGACTATCCAACCTCAGTAGAAGCAAATAGAAAGAACAGAAGCAGGCTGTAAAGCATTCATCAGAGTTATTAATCTTTAACCTGCCCTCTTGAACCTTTCTCCTCCTTCACCAACATCAGGGAGTTAGATTGGGAGGGAAGAAGGGATAACCCCAGAGACAACACAGAGCTTCACTCTAAGAAAGGAAATCAGCTGTCTGGGGAGGGTGTACACTGGGGTATAATTGACTGTGAGAAAAGTAGGGCTGGAAGTCAGCCCAGTCACCTTCCAAGACACACAGGGGCAAGGGAACAACACTTGCTGCCTAGTCTCTCAGCTGTGGCTTTGTCCAAGTAAAAGCCTCCTCCTGGCATTTCAGGATTGATAAGTGATGGACTGGGGAGGGTGATGGTCCCCAAGTTGGTCCCTCTGCTAGTTCCCAGCATCTCAGAGAGGATCTGCAGTTGAAAAGGCCTTACTTAAGATCCCCACTCACTCACCATTCCTCAAAGGAGACTGCAGGGAAAACTGATAGCTCAAAACTGAAATGAAATAAACAAGATACTTAGCAGCTAACCTGCCTTTCAAACAGATATGAGTGGAAAACCAAGGATTACCACATATTTGAGTAACACCAATAGCTCTAGAGAAATGGAATATGATGAATAATCTGAAAACTGACCCCAAAATAAGGATAAAGGAACAAGAAAGAATATTTAAAATCATTTAAGTAGCATCATCCTTAGAAAGATGTAAGAGAATATCAACATAAGCTACTGAGGAAAAGATACTACCAGCTGCTATATCAAAGGAAAGGCTACAAACTAAAAGGAGATTTTAGAAATATTATAATACAACTAAATATAGCAATAGATAAATTGATTGATAGAATGGATATGGCAAAAACTGGGGCTATTACCTGGAAATTAAGTGTGAGGAAATCTCCCTGAACATATATAGAAAAGAGTAGAAAGTTTAAGAGAAAATTTAAGAGGCTGCTGAATTATAGAGTGAATTGTGTCTCCTCAAAATTCATGTGTTAGATTCCTAATTCTCATCATCTGGCTATAGGGCTTTTGAGAAGGTCACAGGCTGGGACCCTAATTCAATCGGGCCGGTGGCCTAATAAGAAGAGTAAGTTTATAGCCTGTGGTCTCTCTTTGCCATGTGAGGACACAGCAAGAACACACAAGAAGGCAGTTGTCTGAAAACCAAGAAAACCTCTCACCAGAAATTGAGTTATCGGCCCCATGTTCTCAGCCTCTGAATCTATGAAAAAATTCAGTTCTATGGTGTAACCCATCTAGTCTATGATATTCTGTTATGGCAGCCTGAGCAGAGAAATACAGAGACTCAAGGAATTGATTCAGAAGTACTTCCATTCACACAAAAGAAATTCAGGGAGACAACTAAGAATTGATAGGGAAGATTGAGAAAGAAATAGTCACAGAAAATTCAAAGGACTCAAGACTTTATAGGGCTTTCCAAGTGTCAGGCAAGATAAGTTAAAAGTTAAAAGATCTGTACTTAGACCGACACTATAGACAAACACTATAAATATTTTAGAGCCAAATGGATAAAGAAGGGAATCATAAAGTATTCAGAGACCATAAATACGCTAGCTATCAGGAGCAAAAGTGAAGTTGACTTTCAGACGTCTGTTACTGGGCAGTAATGGCACAATAACTTCAAAATTGGGAAGGGAATAATTACGAGTCTAAAATTGAGTACCATTCTAGCCAAAGTAGCATTCAAATGAGTGGGCAAAATAAAAATATTTTCTATTTACCCTTCAGGTTGTGAAAAATGTGTAAGCTTGATAAAACCTGGCACTTCAGGGGAAATGGCACTTTCACATTCTATGTGCTGGAGTGTCAGCTGGCATAGCCATATTTAGACAGTATCTTGGAAGCATGCATCAAACATTTCTATTTCCAGATACATAACCTGGACAAAAGCATGAACACAAGAGTCCCACACAGCACAGAGGGGACAATAGTGCAGATTCTGGGGCCATAGTGTCATGGTTCAAACCCCAGCTCAGCCACATAGTAATTGTAGGATTTTGGTTGAAATCCCTTCAGTTGCTTAGTAGTTTTTAGATGAGAAAGGGAATGGGGTTTGGGAAACTAGATAAACTAGCTTGACTGTATGATGAAAGATTTATATAACTGCTTGTGGTGAATCTAATGTAGTACATGCAGATGTTGATTTATAATACTATATACCTGAAACCTGGAAAATGTTATAAACCAGTGTTGTATCAGTGAAAATACTTTAATTAATACATGTATCCATATAGTGGATCTATATGCAGTGGTACAAAGCAAGAGGAATTGTTTGTCCTGGGTGTATATACAACAGGGAGATACATCAACTGGAGTTACTTTAAAACAGCAGTGTGAGCAATAACTTGATGGCAATAATAAATAATAAAAAGTTTACTTGGTATTACACAATAAAGAGAGGAAATAAATAATGTCAACACTGAAACAACCTAAGTGCCCTTCCCAGATGAATGGATAAAGAAATCATGGCAAATATGTTCAATGGAATACTACATGGTTGTGAAAAAGATGAAATAGTGACTTTGGAACAGAATAGATGGACTTCAAGGTGTTAAGTGAAGTAAGTCAGAAGGTGAAAGATAGATATTCAGTGCTTTCCCTCATCTGTGGTGTATAAATATCAAAAACATACACAGGTAAAATATAGCAGGAATAAATCTTGAACTCTGAAAGAACTCAATGGTTACCATGGGAAACATGTGGAAGACAGACATGAATGCCAGAGGGAGGGATTGGCACAGGCTGTTTGATGGAAGGTGAGTGGAACAGGTGCACATATGAAAAAGCAAAAAAAAATGTAACCCCCAAATGAAAATTCAAAAAATAATGTCACTGTTAACATACTACTCCCTACCAGTATAAACTATTCCCCTTTCCTTCCAATCACTAATGCCATGCACCACTGCAAAGTGTGCAAAAAATCTTGTGGTGGAGATTTATCTATGTACTCAGTAAACAGGAAGATAATTTACACAAGGAAGTGAAGTTGAGTGGAATGTTCAAGAATTTTACTCTTTGCTTCCTACTCATTTTTAAATATATTTTTACAAGGAGTATATTTATGCATTAAAAATGACTTGCTTCTATGTTTAAACATTTCTAGTTTGAAAAAAAAAAAGAAAACAAATAGCATGAAAGATAAAAGGATTTATGCCAGGAGGTCAAAAAAAATAGTGTAGTAATAACATATAGCCACTCTTTTAAATATTTTAGAATATGATTTGATATGATGCCTATTTTTCCAGAAATAAAAATGAAAACCCACTACCTACCAAAAAATTTTTGATACAACTTCAGAGTAGAAAAATCAGCCCTGGACAGCCAGGCTGGATGCCGAAATAATGGAATAGTTCTTTATTGTAAATGTCTAGCTGAAACTAGGTCTATTCATGAATCCTCAATACCACGTTTTGAATCCTGTTGGAACTGAACTCCTGGTATGATATCAGCATAAAATCTAGCACTCAGCCAGCCTTCCCTGAATCCTTTCTCTCCCATTGCAGTCTTTACTCTCTTACCTCTCCATTTCCCCTAATATACTAGGAGATCTAACTTCTTATTACCTTTCCAGCATCCCCAGTCATGTCATCTGCCCTCATACAGGAGGGTACCTGTTTTCTTGACTATCAACCCACCTGGTTCCCAGCTGGCCTCTCTTACCTACAGCTTGCTGGGATTACATGCCCCTGGCACCCCTTTTTCACCCCTTCTGTAAGTAACTGAGCCATCCTGGACTGGGCTATTGATATAGTCCTACTGAGGCCAGCAAAGACAGTTTCATGCACAGGGTCAACTGAAGGGGTGTGTATAAATTGAAAGGAGGAGGATAATAAAGTCCTTGAGAAAGAGAAAAAGTTTACCAAGAAATCAGACAGATGCTTACGGATTGGAAAAGAGAAGTTGGAACAGGACTCACTGGAAATTGTATGTGTGTGTGTGGGAGGGGTGAAATGGAGGGGAGGGGGAACAGTAAAGTAAGTAGGAGAAAGGTAAGAATGATGTTCACACTGTAGTTTTTGTTCCAAGTGTGAAAAAGTATCATGTTATGATCCATCACTGAGAAGAATAAAACAGGCTTTTGTGGGCCTCAGCTCTTTCTGCCAGGGAATGGGAAAAGAACATAGTCAGGAAGACCTGCTCCCCACCCCAGCTGTGTGACATC
Organism: Uropsilus gracilis; assembly: GCA_004024945.1. Lineage (NCBI taxonomy): Eukaryota > Metazoa > Chordata > Mammalia > Eulipotyphla > Talpidae > Uropsilus > Uropsilus gracilis. The sequence goes on from PVHY01009644.1 coordinate 30,702, forward strand.
AAGCAGTTTCTCTAACCCTTTTAGCCTTATCTGCAGATTGGTATCCTTCTAAGTATTAAATGAATTCAGGTAAGCAAAGTTCAATGTGACATTTAGAAATTTGGATTTCTTTCTTTTTTCCTTTTAGAGACTAGGTCTTGAGATGTTGCCTGGGGTAGTCTCTAATCCGCAGATTCTAGTGATGCCTAGTCTCAGCCTCCCAAGTAGCTGGGATTATAGGCTTGTGCCACCGCACCCAGTCTGTAATTTGGATTTCCTTCTTCTATCAAAATGCTGGTGGTGATCATGAAAACCTACCTGCAGCCTGCACTCCATACTTGGTGTGAGCAGCAGACAAATCAAACAGTAGCTAGTTACGATAGCTAACATTGATTGAGAATGTATTATTTGCAGCCTTTTGACTCTGAGCCTCTGAACCTTTTTCAATATTATTCATACAAGCTTCTAAAGTAGGTCATTTTATTACTCTTAGTTTACAAGTGAGAAATTTAAGATGCAAAGAAATTAAAGAATTTGACCAAGATGGAGAGTTAATTAAGAGGCACATGAAAATTCAGCTCTAACTGCAAAACCCATACTTGCTACCATTAGGTAGGGTTGAACAAGTGAAAGGGTCCTACTACAGTCACCAGAAAGATGAAGAGGAAACCTGCTATTCTGTAGCAGCAGGTTATGTTGGAAGCTTCCTAGTAAGCTCCCATGGGCGCTGGGATCCAGTGGAAATACTTCAGCCGAGATGAAGTCACAACCAACCCCCTCCCCAGTGCCAGAGATGGGTGGTGACATTCAAGAGCAAGCCAATCACATGTGTAGACAGCACAAATAGAGCTATCAGCAGGGACATTGACTTGTGATGTTTTCTTTCAATAAAAGACCTGGTAATAAGTCTAAATGGATCCTGCTTGGGCAGAGAGTCTGGAACATGATAAGTCATAGTTTGCCCAATAATCTATACTCTGTTCACTCTGATTCAAAATGTTCCATCCTAGTTTGCTAGACAGAATGCTCTGGATGAGGGGAAGGACTGAAAGAGATGTCACCTGGGAAGGTCAAAGCATCAACTAAATGAGAGAAATTCTCAATGCCAATGATATTAGAAGTTTCCTTAAGGTTATAGTTATTTGTGACTCACTTACTCACTTGTATTTATCAGAGGAATGTTAGCGAATCTGCTTTGTTCCAGGTTCTGTGCGAGGTGCTGGGGCCCTTAAAGGGTAGTCAAGAGACATAGAAAGAGGTTCTTCCAACATAGTTTGTAGTACTGAAACTGCTTCCTTTTCCCAGTACTGGACAGCTGGGTTTAGGGTCTTGGTAGATTTCCTGACTCCAGCAGGGACACACAGGGTAAAAGGTCAGCATCTCAGACAATGAACAGCTGTGACTAATGAAAGGATTTACCTGTATGGCTATGTCCCACCTCAACCTCCTTCTGAGCTCCATTCACTGATTCTAAGACCCAAAGTGAAAAGTTTCAAGTATTTTTTTCTATTAGTGTTGTGCTTAGACTCAGGTTCAGTATTGCAGGGGCAAGAACACACATTCTTTAGAGAGCCTCTCTTCTCCCCATAAGGGTGAACAGAAACGGTGCAAAGCAGGGGAGAAGACAAAATTTCTCTGGGTTCCAGGTGGTCTTGTTCTGAGGGAGCTCAGCAGTGGGATTTCTGCTTTATGTCAGCTGCACCACAAGGCAGGAAGCCCTGCATCATTGGAGGGCAGGTATCTTGCTGAAGAGAAGAAGTTCCAGCTGTTCTGTGATCACTAATGGAATGTGGCTTGGGGCTGCCTGTTGCCTTACTGGGTTGGGTAAACTTGGCCTCTTTAAGTCCATCCAAGAGACCTTTCACCTTGAGGGCTCAATGACCAGAAAAACACCCCAGAAGCCAATATTTTTTCATTCTCTAGGGAGCAAAGGAGCAAACAGTTTCTGGGCTGGACATCAGGGACAAAACCCATGAGCTGCAAGAGGTCCTCTGTGCTGAGGGCCCCATCTGATCACAGGAAATGGAGTGCAGTTTCCATGTGCTAGAAGACACAGCCTCCTGCCAGGAGGAGTATCTGGGCTTTGTCTCCAGCCCACCAGCATGTCAATGTGACAGTCTGGGCTCTATGAATAAGCTGTGGAGTTGACCAACCACATTGAGCAGCACACTGCAGTGATCCTGGTTCACTCAGTCCTATTCAATGCAATTCTCAACAAAACAATCAAGTGAGAACCTTCCAGGTGCTGGTCTTTGAAGAAACAAGTAACATTATGGAAAGGTCACAGGCGTGAACATTGCAGAGATTGATTAAAATACTAGCTTCACCACTTACTAGGCATGACTTGGGAAAGACATTTACCTCTTTGGGCCTCAGTAAAGTAATAGTAGTGCTTCTTTTGCAGGGCTAAGATTAAGGATCAATGAAGTTATAGTATGTGTAGGGTACCTTAGTTAGTCAGGCTTTTTCCTCAATAAGCCTGTAACAAGAACCTGGGGTATTGTGTTTTTCCCATGATTGTGTGGCCCAGTGGATGTGTGCATGTGTGAGTGTGCACACCTGAGCCTAGGAAAGAGGGGAAAAAGGGGAGGGGAGCAGAGAGAGATAGCCAGCCCAGGAAAAGAGTATAAAGATTCCTGGGGGCTGGGAGGCTTGCGCTGTCCCTAGCCTACCCTGCCTGATTTATCTGTGTAACTGCTAGAACCAATAAAGAACCTGCACATATTGGAGAGCCTGATACTTCCCTTAAAATTGGTGACAAGGATGATTACACTACATATGTAAAGGATACACAATGATGCCAGTTACCTGCCTGATCAGTGCTCAACAAACCAATCTTTGTTACTAGATTTTGTGGGAGATGAAGGAGAGGTGAATAACAGTCACAGTTAGGGAGACAGTCCATGTAAAATTCAGCATCTCATTTGATTTTTCAACCAGCAGACATTGGAGTACCTCTTAATGAAGAAGGAAGCTAGGAAATGGATATAGACAGGAACAGGGTGCTCCAAGCTCCTGTGACCACTTATCAACCTACCTGAGAAGCACTTGGTTGGAACTAGGAGGGTGCCCTTCCTACCCCATCCCCCTTCAAGCCCTTGGTTCATTTATCACTCTGATTGGAGAGTTCAGAACACCAACACAACAGCAAAGCAGCAGATAAAGGTAAGTTTTGGGAAGATAGGCCAGGTAATGGGGGCAAAACTCAGTGGGTCAGAGTAGCCTAGGAGAACCCTGCTAACTCTATAGCCTGGGAGACCCATGAGCCAGTCAATCATCAAGAGACACAATGTGGACACACCCACAAACCAGCCCCCACTCTTGTCCACTATACTCATACAATCACCTGGTCTTTGCCATTTCAGTTGGCTACCCATTTGGGACCTCTCTCTTCTTGGAGAGCTTTTCTGTTTTTCCTATCTACCTATCAGTAAAGCTTTTCTGTTTTTCCTATCTACCTATCACTAAATCTCCTGCTTCCCTGTTACTTTGGTTTTGGCATTGAATTCTATCTTCACTGAAAACAAGAACTGAGTCTACCCGGGCCCCTCAGAATCCAGGCCTTTTCCCTAAAACTCCAATAACTAAAGGGAGAGATACAAAAATATTGGCCCCTGACCTAGAGGAACTCAGAGTTTTGCAACTAAGATGCCTGAGTCAGCAAATAATTTCTATTGAGTTATCAGTGTTCTGAGATAAACAGGAAAAAATGCTCTGGGAGCAGTGGTGGAGGTGCTTACCATGCTAGAAAAAGTTGAAGAGTTAGAAGATGAATTAGAAGAGAAGACAGAGGGAGGAAACAACCCTTGGGTTCCACTGACGGAGTCTTAGAAAAACAAACGGAGTTTTGCTGATGACAAGAACATGGAAATTCATTGCTGACATCAGAGACATGTCATGGGAGAAACGCAGAGACCTGAAGAAATGTAGGCAGGGGAATGAGAATTCTGGAGTAGCTGGAAAAGAAATATGATACAAGACCATCAGCTTGAGAGATGCTAAAATTTCCTTGTTCTTTTGTTAGGAAGTTGGGACTTTGCTCTGGAGGATATGAGGGACTTCTAAAGTTAATAACTAGATGATTAATTTGTTTTCAGGAGTGATAACTGGGTGGAGACCGGGAGAACAAAGGGGAAAGATTAAAGCCAAGAGGTGGGAAGACTTTGGAGATAAGCTCATCTAGGTTACATAACCAGGAAGTTGAGGGGGAGGGATCAGGAAAAGTTAGACCTCCTGGCTTCTGGTTTGAGCTTTTAATTAGATTGCTTCTCCTTTCTCATCTTTGAAACTTGCCTACTAAGTAAGCCTTGACCTAAAAGTACAGTGCTCATGTGAACTGGAAAATAAAGCACACAAGAGTGCAACAAGCTTTGAATTGGACAGAGGACCTACTTTTTAATCCATGGTTTGCTATAGTATTAAATATGTTCAGCATTTTTCTATTTCCCTAAAATTAGTATTTACTAAGGAGAATGCAATCTTGCTGATTTGGGCTGACCAGTCATGCATTTGTTCAATAAATCATCCATCCATCCACCCACAAAACCGCAGTCATCCCTCCTCCTTCCCCCCAACAGAAAACTGTAAGGTCTAGTCTAATCTATCCTGGGAACATAAAGATAGAAGGCAATATTTTCCTTCAGAGAGCTACATGGCCTTATGGAGGGATGACAGAAAAGTAAATAGGGCTAATTCTATGTGATAAATACTAACCCAACCAGAAAAATTTGTTAATTGCGGCAGAAGCTGAAGCAGGCAAACTCAACAGCCTGAGACACCAGAAAAGGGGAGGGTCTTATGCCAGCGCTTAAAGGACAAAGAAGATGGTGCAGAGGTACTCTAAGTAGCAGGAATGTATGCTACTTGGAATATCAAAATAACAAGAATCCAACCTGTTAATCTTAAAGATATAATTAACTTTTTATTATACAGTTTATGATTTGGGCAGCCTCCAGCCTAATAAGCAGAAAAGTGCTATAAAAAGTCATTGAATATGATAGATTTTTATACACAGAAAAATGGCAAGATAAGGAAAGAGAAATTGTTTCAGACTTAGGGAATGAGGGGATGAGTAGCATTCTTTTGCTAGATTATCTCATTTTCCATTGGGAAGTGGGAAAGATTACCTCAGAAAATTTCATAATGAGCATTTAGGACTATATTTCTGAGGGAGGTTGAAACCACAGGAGACTTGAAAGCATGCTTAGCTTAGGTCCTAAGTCTGGGTGGACTTAGCACCTCCATTTTCTTTTTAACAGGGATTACAAAGTGTAGCAGTGGGATTGATTAAAATTCATAAACTCAGCAGTCTTCCTAATCCTGAAGCCAAACACATGCTTTGCCTATTTTAATTACAAAAGTCACCTTAATTCAAATTTGAATGTGGCTTCCCTCTGATATCTCACTCTGCAAGACTAAGCCAATGCCCACTTTGTCCCAAATTACAAAATAGGCAATGTTGCTAGGTATTTTCTGACCTCCTCTTTCAGTGCTTATCTCAATAGCTACCTCCAGAGTGAGTACTCTAAACTGTTCCTCCAAAACCCACAAGCCCACATCAGCCCCTCCTAATTTCTGCCCAGCTCTCAGAAGGTTGTGCATTGTGAAGCCAGTTACTAGTTATACTTTGTTCATACTACTAACCAACTTCAAGCATTCACCAGGCCAGCATATCTTCACTCAACATTTTCTTTCTTCACCTCATTTGTCTCTCTGAGGTGCACCCTACTTCCACTTGGGATTTTCTGTGACATCTGTTTGTCTAGGGTTACCTACTACCTCTTGATTGTCCCATAGGTAAAGCTTTATCCTGACTTTTTTGTCCAACACATAGAACTTTAACCAGCTCATGATTGTTGTTAGCACCAGAAAAAAAGCTCTATGTCATAGCCATTTTTCTCTCTCCAGTGGACACCAATAGACATGATGAATGTGTGATTAGCAAAGGAATGGACAGAAGTCTCTGGAACAAACTTCTGCCAATGGAATGATAATCTAGAGACAGAAATGCTAAGCATAAGAGTCTAACTGGAGCACCAACTTTTGAGACTTCTAGCAACCCTGTGAATAAAGTTGATTGAGAGAAAAGAAATGCAGTTCCTGAGAGTAGGGAAAAGGCAGCATCACAATCTTAATTTCTTCGAGCCTGTCTGGCCTGATTTCTCTAGACCCATTTCTGCAGATCTGTGCTACTTTATATGACTCTTATTCGTGAGCTAGGAACTATTAATGATACCAGCTGATATTATAATTGACCTGAATTATATTTTAATGTTAATGCTGTGAAATTTTACAGAAGAAGAGGACCAAATTGAAGTAATACTCACTAAGAAGAAAATGAGTAGCCCCTGGTTTATTATTAGAAATAGTCTGGCCTTTGGTCTGATTTGTTTTTATTAAGATCTAAAAATACTACAAAATCTGACTGAGTAGCTACATAAAACATGCTGAGAGTCCTCAGTCAAGGCCAAATAAGTGAAAAGTCAAACAGTGTATATAGAAAACAAACAAATGAATTACAGTGTTGGGTAAACTGCTGCTTGGCACAGATTCATGAAAACAAGAGTCTCTGCAGAGTAAGAAACAACTGTGGAAAATATTTCAGAAACAGATTTGTGCTTGAAGCATAAAGATATTTGAACTTACAAATGTTGATAGTGAATGTAGAGGAAGAATTCAAAGAAAGGGAAAGTGGTGTTTCTAGTTTGAAAGCAGTATCAGTAAAGCACAAAGCAGTAAAAACAGCAAATTTAAGACAATAGCCAAACTCTGTCAAGTTGCCTTAGCATGTGTGAAAGCAAATGTTGTGGGCAAATGTTGTGGGTGAAATACAAGTAAAAGCTGGACCTAGACTTGAAAAATTTGGTCTTAAAGATGATTTTTACGAACCTGTTTTTAGAACTCTGCCAAACTGATTACCTTATCACCAAAACCCTCATTAAGAGAGAAACTTCAACAATACAAATGAACAAATGAAAATTAATTTTTTTTCAAGTCACTTTCCCCCAAGGACTAGCAAGAACCAAGGACTCAAATTTTGATCCCAGTGTTTTGCTTGTCATCTGTGAATTTCCTTCCAAATATTTCAGTCAATCATACACTATTAAACCTTGAATTGAAATAAGTGCATACATAATAATTAGTAGTCATCAAAATCTTCCTAATAATCATTGATCATCATAAAGGATTCCTTAGAAATAATTTGGGCTTGACTTATTATAGCCATGCAAGTAATATGTAATTAGAGTGTAAAATAAACCTAAATTCTCATTTTAGAATTGGTGTGTTTATGATTCACTAGAGCGTGCTAGGTGAAGTTGAACCAAGCAAGGTCTTATCAGAAAGACTCATGTATGAAGGAGCCAGTGCAAGAAAGGAGAATTTAGGACGATTCTTCAAAGAGAGATAGGAGGAGATGCTTATTTATTATTTTAATTTATTCATTTTGGGGGGATGGAAAAGAACTTTTATTCTGATGGGGTGGGTAGTTAGAGGGGGAGGGGAATGTGTATCCAGCTCAGAACTCCTAATGTGCTTCTTGGTGCCGGCTCCCCTGGTCAAGTTGAGCACATTGAAGTGAATGGTCTTGCTCTCACCCACTGTGATGATGTTTCCAATCTGGATGGCCCTGAAGCAGGGAGACAGGGGGACAGGCATGATTTTTTGGCTCTTCTTTAAGTGGGTACACTTTCAGATGTAGCAGAGATAGTCTGGCAGATGGCAGTGGTTCTCCTGGGCACCAAGCCAGAAAAGATCTGCCCTCCAAAGGAAACATTGTAACTAAAGAGGCATTTCTTGTCAATGTAGGTACTCCCAGTGGCCTCCTTGGAGGTCCTGAATAACCAACTAAAGTTCTCGTAGTATCCCAGGTATTTCTCCTTGCCAGTTTTCCCAAATAGAACCCTCATCTTCCTTTAAAAAATGGTCATCTGCTTTTGGTAGGCAACTTGGTCCGAATGTCTGCAATCTTTCTGTTTGCCTGCGACAAGAAAAGGAAGAGGAGATGTTTAAAGAGGAAGTGCCCCTGGCTGTAGGAGGTGCGCTCCAGCTGGGCTGTGTCAGGGCATGCGCAGACAGATTACATTCCCAATGCCCATGCGGACCCTCCGCCTTCTCCCTCCAGGAACTGTGAGATACTCACTAGTCAAGGTACAAGCCTTTTGCCCAGCATGCTCCCTCATCGTCAGTGTAGTGGGCCAAATTGTTTGAACAAGGCTGCTCAGGATGTGATTTAGTTCACATGTTCAAATAGGACTTGGGGTAACTCTTATCTTACCAGTTCACAGTTTATTTTACCTAAATCATCTCTTTGGGAACCTTTGGATAGCACATGGTCTAGGCCCACTTATCTTGCAGAGGAAACGAAAATGATCGAATAGACTTACTCAGAGTCACCTAGCAAATCAAGAACAAAATCATATCACATCACAGAATTTTTGAAAAGGAAAGCAAATGCTCTTATTGTACATCCAAGTAATCTGTATACAGGTATTAACATTTTTTACCCATGAATCTTTAAATTTTGATTGTAACAATAAGTTGGAAGCCTTTAAAAACACCAAACATATTTTCTGGTTTTAGAAATATGATTCATTTTTATACTGCCAAATAATTGAGTAAAGATACTAAAAATAGCCAGGCACGGTGGCTTGTGCCTGTAAACTTCAGCTTATGAAGCTGCTGGGGCTAGGATTGCGGTTCGAATCCTGCTCGGGCCAACACAGCAAGACCTAGTCCCAAAAAATAGCCTGGGCATGGTCGCGTGGGCCTGTAATCCCAACTACCTGGGAAACTGAGATTTAGGATTGCTTGAATCCCTGGTACCCCGAGCAACGTGAGCTTGCGGTTCCCTGGGCAAATAGTGAGACCTAGTCTCAAAAAAAAAAAAAAAAGATACTAAAAATAACAACTAACCCTTCTTGAGCACTTGCTCTGTGGTAAACATTTTGATGAGAAGGTAAAATGCATTGTTTCCTATCATTAAAATAACACTCGAAAAGCTAGCACTGTTATTCCTATTTCGTAGTTGAAGAAACTTCAAGAGTTAGCAACTTGTTCAAAGCCATTCAGCTAGTAAATACTACTAGAGACTCAAGCCCATAGTACTCTGACACCAAAATCTCTGTTACTATTAAAAGACATGATTTTCTCAAGCAGTAATAGATGGTATTTACCTGTTTTTTTTTTAAACCCGGAAATTTTAATTATCCATCAAGAAGGTTTAATACTTAAGATTTTTACCTTTAACTGAAAGTTTCTGGGTAGACAAGTCTAAAGGACTTCCTATCTCTGTGTCACAGCTGGCTACTTCACTTTGCAGGAGAAACATCGGGTTTATCACACAGTGAGAATTTCAGTGACTGTTAGTGTCTGTTAGCAGACTGTGGTTGGCCCTATGCTGTGGCTATCAAACAACAGCCCTTCCATGAGTGATGCCTTCTTGGTAACATGGGTTCCCAACCAGGGTCTAGCATCATGAGACGTGCTTTGGCTGGACTAGGGCATACCTTCTGCCTGGTCTGGCCTGGCCTCATCTGTTGTACCACTGACCACAAATCCTACTGACTATATTTAAGAAATGACCTTTGTGTCATTTCTTCTTTGGGTCCTGCTTCCTCTCTGTCCTTATTGCACTGTCCGTCCTTAGACCACCATCATCTCCATTGCAAGGACTACCCGAAAAGCCTCCTGTGTTTTCATGCATCTAACCTGAATTTCCAGTCCATCCTCCCCTTTGCTACTAGAATGATTTCTCAAATTGGATTGTGGCAATCTTCTATTCCAAACTCTTTGATGGCTTTGTGTTGTTTACAAAGTAGAATACTCCCAAGCATGGCATTCCATACCTTTCAAGATGTGGGCCTTTCTTACTTTCTGGGATTTGGTGAATATTTGGGAATTAGTGAATGTTCGCCTGTTGCAGATTCTGTTAGCAAATTCCTGACAATGTTTATTCAACAATCAAATCTACTGAGTGCCCCAAACGTGTTAGATTTCAATCATTGGTGTTTTGTTCATAGGATAATGGACACAGACATTAAAGACCTGGATTTAGGCAGAATTCTGGCTCTTTTTCTCTCATGAATTTGGGTAAGTCATTTCCTTTGTCTGGGTATCAAATTCTCCTCCTGCATAAAAGAAGATAGATCTCGAAGATCTCTAAGGCTCTTATTGCCTATATCTATACTGGTCCCTGATGTTAGAATCCCCTTCGGGAAGAATGAAGAATGTTAACCTGTAGCCAAACAAAGAAGTATGTTCTACAGTCAATTCCTAAACTCAGCAGCTTGAGGCATTCTTACTTGACCCCCTCACCTCTTTAACACTATCTCTTGGAATCTTCTCATGTGTCCCATAAAACTTTGCAATATCGGTGTTTAAATCTTCATTATTATAAGCTGCGAAACTCAGACAATGGAACTCTTAGAGCCTTCTGCTATAATCTCACCTTCTGACCAAAATGGTTTTTGATCTTTAAGTGCTCAACCTTGACCAGAAAATTAGACAAGATAAATAAATAAAAACCCTACATCAAGAAATGCTACTGTTGACTTAGCATGCTGTAGGTCTGGAATTGGAGTAGGACTTGTGTGGACTAGCAGGGACCTTGCAGAGAGAGGAAAAATGCAGGTAAGATCAGAAGAAGCAGTGCTGTGGGCAGAGAGATTGCAAGAGGTGAAAGCCCCAGGCTTAGTATGAGGGAATACCTTTATTGAGAACTTCTCTCTGGCAAGCACTTTCCATCTGCTACAGCATTGCAAAGTGTGTATTGCTAACCTATTTCTTAAAGTCAGAGAGGTTAATTTTTTCAAAATTGCATAGCTAGTAAATAATTGTGGGGTTCAGGTTTCTTTTTTTTATACACCCTAAAAAAACACCTGGGAATAAGTGCAAAGCTAGCTATTCAGGGGATGCTCAGTGAATGATTATTTCAAGGAAATAGACAAAATACTAATGAGATATGTGAAAACATTTAATCAACACTAACTGAATCAAAGGTAGAGTTGCGATCACCAAGCTGAATAGTGTTAGGTCATAAATGAGTATTGCACTCAGAATAGAAATGGAGGACACCAAATGATGTTGCTAATTCCTTGAATATGAATGTGACTAATAAACTGGGTGTGGCCCCTCAGTCATCTCGTCTGCACAGCTGTCTGGGAAGGCTAATCTGTGGCTGGAACCTCTCACTGCTGTCTGCCCAGTGGTGTGCTGCAGTCTAATCTCCTGGCTTCACCGTTAGCTTGACATTTTTGCTGAGTCTGACTCACTCTCAGCCTCAGTTGTCCTGTGCCAATGCAGACTGCTTTTACAGTTGGCCTACTTAGAAGAACAGGATGTTAGTGTTGGAAGGGAGCAACCTCACAAGTCACCTAGTATAACCCCTTCATGCTACAAATCTAAGAACAGGCCCCAGACAGGGTTTGGTGATATCTGAACTCCAGTGGGTTAGATATGAAGCATAACACCCCTTAGTAATATGAGACTGCCAAGCACAGAAAGGATATTGGAATCAAGTAGCTACTAACCCATTGCAATATTATTGGAACTGGGTGGAATACAGTGAGTCCACCTAGTCCCCTGGAAGAGTAAGTGGGGATAAGGAAACAGGATCCCAGCCAACTCCTGTCTGGAGTTAAGGGCAGTTTGTGTCCCACAGGGAAATGTGGAAGTAGGTAGGGGAGTCAGGCTAGAGATACAGTTATTGGGACTAGAACAAAATGCCCAAGAGGGTGATGGTGTGAAGAGAAAAGTTATGACTCACAGGCTATCGGGATGTGCAGTTTACCAGAGAAACATAAAGTCCAGATTAGTGGCTGCCTATATCATTGCCTAAGGTGGCCAGTCTTACCCTCTTCAGGGTACAGGTCTAACTCTCTTCAGGAAGTCTCCATGCTGAAGCTGAAAGGAGCAAGTGACTCCAGCTCATAACTGGAGATTCAGGTAAGACAGCATTGAAGTCCATCTTTTTTCTTCCCAAAGGTCTCCAGGATATCTGTCTCTTTTATTTCTAATATCACTACTCTGTGTCTGGGTCAATCATCTGCCTGCATATTTGCAATACAATTTTAATTTTAGTCTATCTGTCATCCTCTATACATTCTCTAAAGCATTCTTCTTGTCACCAGGGTTATGTGTCTATGCCATGTCACTTGTTTTCTATAAGTGTTGAGTGGCTTGCCATTGCCTAGCAAAATTTCTCAACTAGGCCTACACATAAGAATCAAATCCTACAGAAAATCGAGGTACTATTTTCTCACTTTTCTCTAAGATACATAGTAAGTGTTGTTCTTTGTATACTGGGAAAATTGATGTACACAATGACTACCTTAAATAAGAAGGCTAATTTTCTTGTGGAACCCTAGAACAGAGGACTTAGGAAAAATTAAGGCCAAATGTCTCTGTCTGGCCTGCCCAGTCCCGTGGAACATCAGCCCTCCCTTCATTCTGGTTTTATCTCCTGTCCTCTCTACTATGTGTCCTATGATCTGATCAAATCAATTTTTCCCATTTCATCATGCTTTTTTTTTGTTTGTTTGTCTTATTATTCTTTTTTCTACCTGGTCTCCTTATTGGTCTTGCAAAATTTTAGTCATTTATCAAAGCCTAGCTCAGATGTCTTCTCTCTGAAACAGAACCTCTACAACCATCAAAGACTAACCAAATTGTTCCTTCTTCTAGGTAATCATTTGTGTGACTGTGATACTGCTTGCCATTCATTCATAGTCAGAGGCTTATGGATCTGTGATCTCCAAAATTTTGAGTTTCTTCCCAGCAGGGAAAATCCCCCTTCCTCTTATCTCACCTGAATAGATCTTTAACTGAGTAGCCCAAAGCTTCCTGGATAATCAAAAACAAAACTAACTCTGAAATCTAAGACTCTTTACCTAAAGGTAAAGAGGTAAGGGTACCTAAGGGTCCATCATTATCTGAGCTTCTCCACTTGACAACAACTACATCAGACAATAAAGTGCTATGTCAAATTTGCAGGTGTTCATTGTGATAAAGTAGAGTGGGAAAAAACTTCTTGAGTAATTGCTGACAGAGTGAGATGGCCAACTGCAAGCTTCACGATGAATGGAAACTGAAGTAAAAAGGATGTTAGGTAGGGACTAATAGACTCCATCAGGAGTATGCAAAGGATCAATGTTTTAATTTCTTCAGAAAGTAGAAAAGGAAAAGAAAGAAACAGTAGGTTGTAGGGTTAAGTGAAGGACACGTACACCAAGGACTGACGTCTGAAATGACTCATTGAAACTGAAATCTGGTAATAAAGAGAACTTACATTTGCATATCTCAGAATATTGTCACATATCTGATGTCATTTAATTTCTCAGAATAACTCTGTGTAGGGAGTGGGTGGACTGGGGTGGAGTGAGTGAGTGTGTGTGTGTGTGTGTGTGTGCACGCCTGTGTGTATGCATACATGCATTGCTATTATAGTCCTCCTTTACAGAGGAGACAACCATGACTCAGAGAGGAGAAGTGACATGTTACACACCACTATTATGAAGTCATGTGAGACAACTGGGGTCCAGAGTGACACCCATTTCATTTAAGAAAAGGAAAAGTTTCTCCTCTGGCCTAAAAGTGAAGACTTTCATAAAATAAAAGATGATGACATATAGAGCTTTTTCTGAGCCATGACTCAGAGGGACTCTCCACAAACTGAAGACTTTTCTAGGCTGTTTTAAGATGAAGATAGGAAATTGTTAGTCAGCTGACTTGCCAGGAGCTGGCTGATACAGAGCGATTCTCAGCTTGAACCAGGCTAGAGTCAGACTTGAGTGAAAAATCTGGGGCAGGAAGAAGAACAGAGATCTTTTGGGTTTTCATCTGGGACATAGCATTGATACACTCTGGCTGGCTTCAGATGGAGAAAAGAAGGTATTAGGAAGATGGAGTGGAAGAATTGGGACTGCAAGGGGTTGCTTAGCTGATCGTCTCCCTCTTAATTTTATCCATGAGCTTGGATCCCACAATATCTTAGAATATAAGTAGCACTGGGCAGGCTCTGCAGACAATTACTTCTGTTGACACTTAGCATCTCAACTATATATTTCCTATTGTCCCAACAAAATAGAGAGACCCCTTCCCCTCTGGAACAAAGACTTGGTCTAAGTAATTTTACATTCCACTTGATGATATTCTGAACATGTAAACCAAATCTCAGCAAGTGGTTTTTTGATGACAATATAGATTGCAGGTTTGTTAGGCATGTTCTTACATGATTACACAAGATGAGTTTCCTTGAATTTTCTTCCCTTTCCTTCAAAACTGCCTGGGTGGATTTTAAAAATCCTCATCTACAAATTAAATGGCATTTGAGTCCTCTCTGTGTGGTGCTGCTGCATGTTCAGCTCTGTGCTAGGTGGCGGTACCTGGAAGTAAATGAGAGGCAGCTCCATGGAGATTAGAGTTTAAAGTGACATAGACTGGCATGGTTTAAAGAAACCACAGATGCTGTCTAATTCAACCACCTTATTTCAATAGTGAGAAAATGAAGGCCCAGAGAAGGGTAATAATATCTTGTAGAAGGTCACACAGCTAGTCTCTGGCAAAACCAGATAAAGAAAACAGTTCTACTTTTCAATTAAGATCCTCCTCTGAAATTATCCAAGAGGCCAAGAAAAGCTTTATCTCCATTCCTTTCAGTCTCAAGTCAGTAAGTCTCTTTCTTCTTCTTGATTATTGGAGAAATAATTTTTACCTTGTCTTTTCTAAAACTAAGCATTGTCTCTCAGTAATAATTCAGTTTCCTCATTCTCTGGAACTTTATCTTTACTGTCCTTTGCAACCCATTCATATCCAGATATTCTTAGTCTTATAACTGGAGTCCCAGGAAAAATATGCCTGTGTTTTTGCTTTTTCACAGGAAAGAAATATCTTAATTCTCTCTCTGAAAATATCATGAATTTGTTTCACTGTTGTTTCAAAGATTCATTCTGCTAGAAATACTGATAATATTTGTATTAGTTAGAGTTCTCCAGAGAAATGGAACCAATAGAAGAGATATATGACTAGATGACAGATTAGACAGATAGGTGGACAGATAGATTTTGAGGAATAAGTTCATGTAATTTCGGAGGTTGGAAAGTATTGCATCTAGATTAATGGACTAGAGACTCAGGGAAGAACTGATAAGCATTGCAATTTCAAAAGCTATGTGCAAGCAGAATTTCCTCTTGCTTGGGAGAGGTCATTTTTTGGTTCTAGGCAGGCCTTCAATTGCTTGAGTGAGACCCACCCACCTAATGGAGAGCAATCTGCTTTACTCAGATTCCACTGATTTCAGTGTTAACTTTACCAGAAATTATCACCCAAAAAATCTCCAGAATAATGTTTGACAAAATCTGGACACCATGGCCCAATCTACTTGACACATAAAATTAACTATTATAATACCTTAAGTTAAAAATCTTAAAACCTGAAGAGTCATCCAAATTCTGATGTAGCTGCATTAGTATCCATCCATTACTACAGGAACCACTGAATGTAAAGGCTTCATAGAAAACTATCAACATCAGGGGATAAGGAAAGAAGTGTGGCAAAGATAGGAAAGCCATTAAGTGTACAGAAAAGATTAGAAGAAGATTTTAGTTTGTAAAATCTAGAGACTCTATAGCTGTAGTTCCTCTTTTTCTGTTCCATTTCACATAGGAAAAGCAGGAAAATTTAGACACTAAGAGCCAGAAGAGGAAACACTGATTTGCTCTTCCTTTAGAAACATTTGGTAAACCAGCTGGGCGAGATGGCGGGTGCCTATAATCCGAGATACCTGGGAGGCTGAGGTTAGGAATCACTTGAGTCTGTGGGTTCAAGACAACCCCAGGCAACATAGAAAGACCTAGTCTCTAAAAAGAAGAAAAAGAAGCATTTGGTGAACCAAGTTCAAACTACCTCTGCCAGGCACTCTTCTAGATGCTGCCAATATAACAGTGAGCAAATCCCACAAAAATCCTTGCCTTCCTGAGTTCATATTCTCAGGGGAGATGTACAATGCACAATGTAAATAAATGAAATACAATATGTAATAAGTTGATGACAAGGACCAAAGTAAGCAAGGGGACTAGGAAATTCTGAGGAATGGATGTTATTATTTCAGTTAAGGTAGCTAAGGGAATGTCCTTGAGAAAGTGACATTTGAATAGAGACCAGAAGGAAATAAGAAGATGAGTAATGTAGACATTTGGGAAAGAAACATTCCAGACAGAAGGAACCATTGTTTGGGGTTGAATTGTGCCCCCTTCAATCCCTTCAAACACTGGAATTTTAATCCTTAGTACCTAGTAAATACAGCCTTATTTGAAAATAAGATCTTTGCAGATGTTCTCAAGTTAAGATGAGGTTTTTAGGTGGCCACAATCCATTTTGTATGGTTGGCATTATCATAAGATGGCACAGAGACACAGACACTCAAGGATGGAAGATTCTGTGTGATGACAAGAGGCAGAGATTGGAGTGATACAATTGCAAGCCCAGGAATGCCAAGGATTGGCAACTACCATCAGAAAGTAGAAGAAGCCAGAAAGTACTTTCAGGACTCAGAGGCAGTGTGGTCCTGCCAATACCTGGGTTTTGAACTTTAAATCACCAGAACTGAAAGAGAATAAATTTTGTTTGTCTTAAATCACCTAGGTTGTGGTACTTTGTGATGACAGTTCAAGGAAAACTAATACAGCCATGAAGCAGAAATGTGCCTGGCATGTTAAAGGAATATGGAGGGCAAAATAGTAAGGGGTGGGAGTAATCAGAGAGCAGGGATATTATATAATAGATATTGAGAGCACTTAAGGTCAGACAAGTGACACGCTCACCTACAGCTAAACTATATAAATCTGAGTACTTTTAATTAAATCTTTCACTTGTTCTTTAGGCCTATTTTAATCTATGATGTTGATGCTAAGCTATTTTTTAAGAAAATGAAATTTTTTATTTTCAAAAATAGATACTGAGGTGAACACTTTTATTTTATCACAGTTGACTAGTTAACTGAGTTGTTTAGACCATAATCACATGACACAAAGAGAAGTCTCCAAATGTTAGCTTTAGTGGCCCTTATCCTCTGCTACCTTCTACTAGTGCCTGTATCCCATAGACCCGGCTCTTTGTATTCCAGGGGGAGATGGTCTATCTTGACTTCCTAGTGGGTTAATGATCAATCAACCTTATTTAAGAACTGGGTTGGTTTGAATAGGAAACTGCCTTACTTCCAAGCTTGTGGATGGAGTTTATCTCTAAGAGGATGTCAGAGTAGAAAGAATGCAAAGTTTAAAAACTGGAATAACTGCAAGTTGGAGCAGGAATGCTCAACTTTAAGGCCAAATGATTAGTTCTGAGTTCCTCCTCTACTGCATCTTAACTATAAGATCTTGCGTGGAGTCAGTTACGCTTTTGAGTTTCTGAATAAAGAATAATCCCCTACTCCAGATGTATTTTTTATTTTGCCCATTTTTTGAGATGGGCAGCTGTCTAAACACCAGAAATAAAGGGGGGGGGGACCACAACCCCTGCAGTACCAATATACACAGTTTAGTAAGCAAGGCAGTTAAGAAAGCAAACAATGACTCTTGTATGTAATATTCAGTGAGAGGGAAGTAAATTTGGATTAAGTATTTTTCATTTACACCTTGCTGTGATGTGTATATACACGCACGCACACATGTGCATGTGTGTGTGTGTGTGTGTGTGTGTGTGTGTGTTATGGACAGAACAGAAAAAGGAGGGTAAATGGGGACTGTTTCTAAAAGGAGGTAAATCCAAGTGGGGGTTCAATAGATAGGCAATGCTAGGAGATAAATGTAGGGTGGGGAATGTGCCAAGTAAGAGCAATTGAATTTTTCAGAGACATGCCCATGGGCGCACATTGAAAAACAGCATCTGGTTTAAAGAGGGGAAGGAAGTAGTCTGGAAGGGTGGCCCTAGACGAAGCTAGAGAGGAAAGTTAGGATCCAGTTAAGGAGGAAGAAGTGAAAGAGTGTGGGGTAAGTTCTCTGACAACCAAAAGTGCTGCACATGTATTAATGACTAGCACTTCCTGAGTGCTGTTTATGTGCCAAGAATCTGGCTAAGCACTTTCATGAATTTCACTCGATGGAGCAGAAAGCATTATTTTTATTTTATAAGTTATTGTTGGAGTAATTTTGCCCAGATCACATTGTGTCTTAGTTTGGGTTCTCCCAGTAGCAGACCCCAAGAAAAAGATTCAAACACAAGTAGTTTTTCTGCAGGTTAATTCCAGGAAATGCCAGTTAGGGATTAAGCTGATGAGTTAAAAAGACCTAAGAATGAGTGAGCTATCAGACAGGTTGTTCCTGAGGACAACATTTGCTCAGTTCTACTGGGGAATGCTGGAAAGCAAAGAGGAATGCTCCTCAGAGTTATTCCCACAAAAAAGTGAAGGAACTGGGTGTTGCTAACAAATTCCCATCTATCGTTGTTGGATTGTTTCTTGGGTCATTAACTCTAGCATTTATAGCTCCCCCTGGACAAGGGCAAGTACCCTATTCACACAGTGAGTCACAGGAATTCTCAGTAAACAGATTTCAGGTGTAGAGGTCAAGGTGAAGATTAAGAGTAGGACACGAACAAGGTGTCTTTTATTTTCCTCTCTTTTCTTTTTGGACTAATGATATATCACTATTTTACATACTTGCTTGTTTTATCAAATTATAGGGTTCTCCCCTCAGGTGTGGTCACTATAGTTTTCCCACCACCACAGCTCCCAATCCATTGTATTTTCCTCCGATCCTGTTTTCTCCCTTCCCTTTCTCTCTTCTCCCCTCCACTACCCCTCCTAATTACCTTCAACCTTTAATCAGATTTCAAGGTTGGTTTTAAAGTTTCTGTGATGCTTTGTTTGTTTTCTTTCTCCATATTTCATCTATAATTGAAATCACCCAATATTTATCTTTCTTCTCTGGCTCACTTCACTTACATAATCCCTTCCAATTACAGTCATGCTGCTATAAATTGCATGAGTTTGTCACTTTTGATTGCTGAGACGTATTCCATTGTGTATACATGGACCATATTTTTTGATCCACTCATCTGCTCTGGAACATTTAGTTTGTTTCTATATCTTGACATATGAGTGTGTAAACATTTAGTTTGTTTCTATATCTTGACATATGAGTGTGTAAACATTTAGTTTGTTTCTATATCTTGACATATCTTGAAAATATGAGTGTGTATTTCCTAGTGTTTTTGTGTTCTTTGGGTAGATATCTAGAAGTGGAGTTGCTATATCACCCAGTAGTTCTACTTTTGTCTTTTTTTCTTTTATTTATTTTTATTCTTTAAATCACAACCTTGGTAAATGGTTTTTGGGATACCTCTCCATCTCTTCTCCCTCTGGTACCCCCTCCATTCTCTCAAACCCCATTCTTTGTTGTTTACTAGTCTGTATTATATCCACTAGTCTCTTTCATACTTTTGTCTTTTTAAAATTTTTTTAAATTGATATTTATTTATTTTTCTTATTGTTTGCTTACATAGCTCGTGTTTGTAGGCATGGTCCTTCCCCCTCCTCCTTCCTCCCCCTCCCCTTTTGTCTTTTGAGGAATCACCACACTTCTTTCCATAGAGGCTGGATCTGTCTACATTTCCAAGAAGAATGTAAAAGGATTCTTTTTTTTCATACCCTCACCAGTATTTGTTTCTGACTTTTTTCAATATGGGCTGTTCTCACATGTTTGAGGTGGTATCTCATTGTGGTTTTGATTTGCCCTTTCCTAATGATTTTTCATATGCCTGTCTTCTAAGGAGAAATGCCTGTTTCATTTTTCTGCCCTTTTTTAAAATTTGGTTGTTTGATTTGTTTTGTTGAAATGTACACACTCTTTGTAGATCTTAAGTATCAGTCCCTTTTAAGGTATGTAGTATGCAAACATTGTTTCCCATTCAGTAGGTTCTTTCTCCATACAGAACTTTTTAGTTGGATGCAGTCCCAGTTGTTTGTTTTCTCCTTGTTTTCCTTGCTCCTGGACAGACATGCACCCACAAAGATATTTCTGGAGTTTATATCATGAAATGCTTTATGTTTTCTCTATGTATTTTCTGGTTTCAGGTCTTACACCAAAGTCTTTTATCCATGTTGAATTTGTTTTATGTTATGACATAGTGGTCTAGTTTTATTCTTTGCGTGCAACTGTTCATTTTTGTTAATTCTATTTATTTAGTTAGTTAGTTGTTATTTTTAGAGACTAGATCTCATGTTGCCCGGGGTAGTCTTGAACCCATGGACTCAAATGATCCCTAGCCTCAGCTTCCCAGGTACCTGGGACTACAGGTGACTCCGCCATAACTGGTTTAACTCCATTTATTGAAGATGCTATCCTTATCCTAATGAATGTTCTTGACCCCTTTATCTTAGATTAACTGTCCATCTAGATGTATGTTTATTTCTGTACTTTTAATTCTATTCCATTGGTCTGTTGTCTGTTTTTGTTCCAATACCTTAATATCATGCTGTTTTTATTATTATAGCTTTGTAGTATAGTTTGATATCTGGAAATGTGATACCTCCAATTTTCCCCGTTATAGTCAGGAAAGCTTCAGTTATTTGCTTTTTTTTAAAATTTCATATGAATTTCAGTAATTTTTGGCCTAATTCTTTGAAGACTGCCATTGGGGTTTTTATTGTTGTACTGAATAAATAATTGATTTGGGTAAGGTACCATTTTGACTATTTTGATCCTATCCATGAACAGGGAATGTTTCCATTTCTTTCTGTCTTCTTCAATTTCTTTTAACATTTTAGTTTTCATTAGATAGTTTCTTTATTTCCTTTGCTATGCTTATTCTCAGGATTTAATTTTCCTGTGGTGAGATTGTAAATGCTTCTGAATCTGTTCTCCTTTGTTTGTACATAGGAAGGCATAGGAAGGTAAATGACTTTTGTGTCTTGGTTTTATGTCCTGCCTCTTAATAAACTGATTTATTGTTTTCATTAATTTATCTATGGAATCTTTGGGGTTCTTTATATATATTATCATATGAAACTGCAAATAATGATTTTCTACTTCTTTTTTCCCAATTTGGATTCCTTTTATAAGTTTCTCTTCTGTAATTGCTCTAGCTAAAGCTTCTAAACTGTGTTGAATGGTAATGGTGAGAGTGGTCATCCTTATCTTGTAGCAGATATTAGTGGAAAGTCTATTTTTCATCACTGAGAATAATACTAGCTGTAGGTTAGTCTTGTGTGATTTTTACTGTGTTATGTTTCATTTTTCACCCTGTTTTTCAGGGATTTTTGTTGTAAATGTATGCTGAATCTTATCAAATGTTTTATCAGCATCTGTTGATTTGATCATGTGCTTTTTTCCTCTGTTAGTGAGGTGACTAGATTGATTGAATTTTGGATGTTGGACCACATTTCTGTTCCTGGTATTAAGCCACTTGGTGATGGTGCAAAATCTTGCTAATGTGTTGTTAAATTCAGTTGCTTGTGTTGTTTTTGTCTGGTTTTGCTATTTAGCATGATGTTGCCCTCACAAAATGTGTTTGAGAGAATTTCTTCTTTTTCTACTATTTGAAAGAGTCTGACAGGAGAGGTTTGAATTCATCTTCAAAGTTGAGTAGGACTCATTTGTGAAGCCACCTGAACTTTTTTTGAGGGGAGAGTTTTAATTACTGTTTTAATTCCTTGCTTGTGATTGCTTTGTTCAGGTTTTTTGTTTCTATCCCATTCAGTCTTGGATGATTGTATGCTTCTAAGAATCTGTCTATCTTGTCTCAGATATTGAATTTGTTTGCGTGTAAATGCTCATAGTAATCTCTTATCCTGTGGATTTCTGCAGTGTCTATTGTCACTTCTTCATTTTTCATCCCATTTATTTATGTTTTCTCCCTCTTTTCATTTGTCAGACTAGCTAGGTATTTCTCTATTATGATTGTTTTTTCAAAGAACCAGTTTTTGGTTGTAGTGATCTTTGGGCCTGTCATTTTGATTTCTGTTTCATTTGTTTATGCTGTAATTACTATAATTTCCTTCCTTCTACTGATATTTTGGAGTTTTTGTTCTTTTTCTAGTTCCTTGAGAGGAAAGATTGTTTATTTGGGTTCTTTGTAATGTCTTATTAATGCATATTTCCTATTTGCTATGTACTTCTCTCTCAGTTCTGTTTCTGCTGTGTTCCTTATACCCTAGCAGGTGTCTAAAACCTAAATAGTAAGTGGTGGAACCAGGGTTTGGTCCCAAGCAGATTGGCTTAGACTTTAGTGACAATATTATATTGCTTCCCCAATAAAATTGTTATTAATATGATAATGTTAATTGTTATTAATATGATAATGTTAAATAATGTTAAACATTAATATAATATTCCCCAATAAAATTGTTATTAATATGATAATGTTAAATATAAATATGATAATGTTCATATTGATACATTACAGTGCTTTTCAGAAAACATAAAGAACCTAGAATAGAGGAAGACCATTCCTCTAATCAGTGACGAGCATGCATCAAATTCTTAACAGCTATTTGTGGGTGAAATTCTAAGAATTCAACACAAGTTACTCAGTGTTCTTTGGCTGAAAAAGCCTCTCACTTGAAATCAAGAAATCTGTATTGTTGTTTGACTTTTGCCAATAGTCTGGGGATCTCAAAGAAGACATTTCATCTCATTGAACTTCACATTTCTTATCTTACCAGTCCCACCTACATGCAGGTAAATACTGTAAGAATGAAATGTATGGTGAATGTGAAAAACTATAAGTACCTTATGTATCTTTTTCTTGGGTTTGTCTTAGAGTGAGTTATTTGTTTGCCTCTACCTCCCCAGGACTCAAGACCACAGGCTCTGGTCCAAGCAGCTGCATCATTCAGGATTCTTGATAACAAATAAAAGAGTCAGTTCACTCTACATTAATCAATAGAAGAGGTTATCAGGAAATGATATCAGGAAGGTCAAAGAGTTGTGGGAAGACTAGAGAATCAGGCTTGAAAAAATGGACATAAACCAAGGGAAACTATCACACAGAAAAATAAATCCACAGCCATACCCACTGAGCAGAATTTTATCTAAAATGTATTCTGGGAGAGAAGGGACCCCAAAATGTAGCATACCATTGTGGGGAGGGAGTGGACACAAACATCATCTTGAGCTTGGAGCCCCTTTCCATGGTAGAACAAAGAACTTGGCTCTTGGAACTGAGGAAGGTTTTCAGATCCCACAAGAATGATTTAAAAAACAGCCCTCCTGGCACTCAGGGTGTTTGCCTGGCCCCATTCTAGGAGGAAATGATTTACCCAGATGCAGACTTGGTCAGGCTCTTTTTTATATCAAGATGGGGTTACAGAACTTGGAGGGTGGAGGACAGCACATCCATTAACTAGACTTTTCACATGTTGTTCCTGCACAGCATTAGAAAATATATGCAATATAATGTGCCCGGTAACACTGATGGGGTAACACTTTGTTCTCTAAGAATAATAAGCTTGATAGTTAAGGGGAATTTGCTACAGGCTGAAGCAGTTTAATAGATGGGTCAGATCCAGATGTGAAAATACTGTGTGGTTTGGAACAGACCAAATTATGTGGTGTATGAATTTAGACCTCCTTTCTGAAATTCCTAGGGCACAACTTTAAGTCTTTTGTTCCTAATAAATGATGGTTTTCTAGTCCAACCTTGAGATTCTAGATAAATTGTAATCAATCACTCATTATACAACTATACATGAGTACCTATCTTGTTCCATGCTTTGTGATGGAGTGCACAGGATCTTGGTTGTAATTCTGAAGAAAGGAGGGATTTTTGTAAAAATTCAGAAGGCTTCTTTCGTCAGACATTATTTGTGGGAAGTGTAAATATACCTCCTCCCCCCATGTGCATATGGAGAAAATAATTTCATGTAGAATGGCTTGTTTCCGGTGTTCTGTGGGCTCACCCTCTCATCTGGGGGTAGGCCCAGGATTGGGAGAAGAAAGCACAGAGAATGTTGCTATAGTAACTTGGCATTAACAAACCTTAGCTTCATTGTGTTGTTTCCAAATTGTCATTATAGCTAGTATACATTGTCAGAATGTGGCGACTTTTTCTTAATTTCCACCATTCACTTTATAAATGCATTTCTCAAGGCATATAAGCAAAGATAGGGTCCTGTTTTTTGAACTGGGGCCATGATTATATAATGAGGATCAAGGCTGTCTTCATCTTTTTGGGAAGATTTCTTTTTCAAATCATTTTCACATGTTATCTCGCCTTTCTATTGCCACATTTTTTTTTTTTACTTCATGCTTGAGCAATTCAAAAAGGCAAGAAAATGAACCCACTATGCAATTATCAAAATAGCCATGCGTGGTGAGAACTAATAACCCTATTGTACAACTAGAGGGACTAATGTTCAGTGGGTTTCCATGATGTGTACAGGGTCACAGAGTTAGAAGTAACTGGATAAAGAATAGAACCAGGCCTTCTGATTCCAGATCAAGTGTTCTTTATTATACTTCTGCTGATCCCAGTCTCTTCTGCTGTTATTTAAAAAATATATATAAACCTATACAAAATAGCAGCTAGCTTGTGCTTTGTTTTAAAAGTTGCTTTATTAAAGTATTATATAGTTCATAAAATTCCCCTACCATTGTTGGAGGGTGTCTGCCATTAATGTAGCTGATGTTATACATTGATAAT